>PVLC010000727.1:21805-182560 GCA_004027655.1 Graphiurus murinus
AAAAAAAAAAAAAAAAAAAAAAAAAAGAAACAGCATATACAGACACACAAAAACAATGTGCAGGAAATGTGGAAATGTATGAGATTTGTCCAAAAGGCAAAGTTTAATTTTGGATATTCTGCTATGTGATTAATATACGCTTTCTTGGAGTAGAGCCCATCAAGTCCTAAAACTTTCCTGTACGTAAATTTTATGTATGTTTTTGGAACCAAATTACATGACCATATTACATGTAGAAGAAGCAAGATAAGAGAAACATGTTAACCAACGTCAACTATTTAGTATAGCTATAGGAATTCAAATATGAGAGGAATCTCAGAAACCAGGAAAGTGCTGAGACAAGGCAGAGGCAGGAAAAAGCCTTGGAAGACTTAGTGCAGGAGGCAGGGCTGGGCAGGTGGGAGGGCCTGGGCCCTCGGTACAATGGGGTGAAGGGAGCGAACCACATGACTGAATAGAAGGTTCCCCTGAGAAAGTCTCAGAGATGAACTGGGCAAGCAGACAGGGCATGTGCATCACCTGCTTAACACATTTGAAGACGCTATCAAAAGGGATTCCATGCGAGAGTGGTCATTATTTTCTGATGAACTTTTCAAAGTCTTATTTCAAATGTACATTCCTATGGAAAATGGGATCCCAGCTTTCTGTAGTGTGGCATATGGTCAATCTCTACCACTGACCACAACCAATGTCATGGGTTTGAGACTTGTGTCTTCACAGGGAGCCCTTAGCTTAGAACAACCCTGAGGTCCCCTGAAACCTCTGCTGTCATTATAAAATTCCTGATATATGTATAATTCCTGATATATGTATTTATATATATATATATAAACATATATATATATATATATATATATATATATATATATATACACATATTTTTTTAAACAAGGGGCTCTGCCTTGCATGGGTATCTTTCACTGAGTCCGATCATTTATATAGCTGGTCTGGTTTTGAAAGAAAATGCAAGAGACTAATTTGACACTGATAGGTTAGTATTCGTTTTTATCAGAAGACACAAAAGATCCACGTAAGTATTATATGAGGAAAATATGAATCAATTTGATGTATACATAAAAAATATTTAAGCTTCATCATATGACATTCTAATAAATAAAAATAAAACAAAGATAGCATTTCATTTGCTACTTAATCACAAAAATTCCCCCAAGTCAGAAGATAGTTGGTTAGGAAAGGCAAGACAAGTCCCTCCTCAATTCAAATACTCAAGTCCAGCTAAGTACAATTTTGCAACTCTTTCAGTTATTTTTTCCAGCACAACCTTATAAGTTTTCCTGTTTATTTAGTTGGACTTTGTTGTTATACTGAGAATTGGACCCAGGGGCATTCTACCTCTGAGATATACCCCCATCCCTTTTCATTTTTTAATTTTATTTTATTTTTGGAACATGGTCTCATTAATTTTCAGACAGTCTTGCTAAGTTAAAGAGGCTGGCCTCAAACCCAGGATCCTCTTCTCACAGTCTCCTGAATACTAGGATTACAGGAGTGCACTACCACACCCAGCTAGGTTTCTTTCCTTCCCTTTTTTTCCCCCTTTAAATGGGAAACTTCTATTTCTAGGAACAAAAAGATTGTAACTTTGCTCTTTCTCTCTTCCCACAGGATCTACTATCTATTGTCTTAGGGAAAATAACCTTACTTCCTAGCAGAGCATGAATGAGAAAGGAAATGTAAGCCCTTAATTACTACAGATGTTGCTTTGTGGGATTTTTATTCCAGGAGTGCTACAGAGTGAAAAGCGGATGCCCTAGAGCCCCCGCCCTGTTCAATCTCTCTCTGGGTACCCATCTAGCTAAAAAGGCAGTTAAGGCTCTAAAGCTTACTTGCAACGGTGCTACAAATCAAACCCTTCCTCTTTGTCTTCAAAGGATGTGGAATTCTAAAAAGAAAGACCCAGACTCGATGGGGGTTAGTGGGTGTGCACGCTTGTTGATTCTGTATCATGTGTTTTAGGGAATGCGGAGGAAGCAAAAACTAAAAATCAGGTGGCTAGCCCACTCTGCCCCACCTAGATTATTTTTATTCTGGTTTGAAAGCTTCAAGTCTTGCCTTCTGGATTCTAAATATGCTCGTCTTTTCTTAACACTGTTTTACAGCCCTACCCGGCTGGATGGAGGCTGTTTCTCTGAACACAAAGACAGTAGCATAGATTGTTCACTTTGAGTTCATTCAGATTTAACTAAGTGAATGTCTGCTGTGAGCCTTTAGAGACTCTCTTCTCTCAAAGAGTAAATGCAATCAAAGTCTGTTTTCTGTCGCTGCCGGCGCTTAGTGTCAAACCATGTTATGCTGCACCACCCAGCAGTGACAATTTCATTTTAATGCATGGGCCACATTTTAACAAGGCAAAGCAGTCCCAGCAAAGATGGTCTGCCAAGGGGGAAAGGCTCAGGGTCCCTCGTGCATGTTCTGTGGAAAGGGAACAAAAGTAAGGCCCAGGGAGCTCTGGGAGGGGGGGTAGCAGCCTGCCTTTGAATGACCATCTTAGGAAGAATGTGCCCATTTTCTTCTCAAGTTTCACAATTAACTGCTCGGAAATGCCAGCTCAAGCTATCTGAAATCTGGCGCACACGCTCCAGTTGAAATTGACACTAGCATTACCAAGTGAGTCTGAAAAGACAGCATGTCAGACGTGACCGCCTTTACATGTCCCTTTCAGACGGGCCACTGAATCACAACAAGTACATCTATTCTTCTTTGGTGGCACCTGAACCCACGTGCATTCCTCAGAATAGCTCAAGTGCCAGGCCGACCATTCACCTGACAATGCATTAATTGGACTCTTACAAGGCTCCAGTCGTTGTGTAGAGCTTCAAGGTTTTCTTTTAGGTCTGATTTTTAAATATAAATACACAATAAAGGTCCTGTTAGACATACTTTCTTGTCTCTGTACTTAGGAATGACAGGCTTCAGTCATTTGAAACATACCATAGAATTGAGGCCTCCCTTCTCACCACTGTCATCGTCGTCGTCGTCGTCCTCCTCCTCCTCCTCCTTAACAACAGCTACAAAGAGGAACTAGCTTCACAGCCAATACAATTCCCACAGGCCAATTACATCAGATGAGAGCCTGATCCAATATTAGTAGAATGTTCTGGGTCACACATAACATGCAGAGGTGGAAAAGCATTTTGCAAAACCATTTGCAGTCTTACCTGTCTCACATCAATAAAGAATCTCTCAGTTTATTATCTTAAAGCTTATAAGCATTATTAGTCCTGTATTTAAGACAAATCTGCCCGTCATTTAATATGGTTAATTAGAAGTTTCCACTATTGTGAAATGTTTGTGGTTTTGCAATCACAGGCTCTGTACAAATTACTGGCAACTTGGAGTATCCGACATTGTAAGCCAAGCCTCCTCATTTCCGGTAACATTTACGAAAAGAGTCATTAATTGTTTTTAAGTACTAAAATGTGCACGCCTTCTAATATTTCAAAAACAAATTATGTCATTTACTTTTTAATCCATTGTACCGGAAAGAATAATAGCGAGTCCCAGGGACGAAGATGAGTCAATGAGTTGAATTCCCTTCTTTAGTATTTTGTTTTAGTATTTTGTTTTCTTCCTGTCAGGTGCCTGGCATTCTTAGAACGCAGGTGTCAGAGATCTCAAATAGAAAAGTGGAGGAGCTTCCCTGCCATCCCCTTTGGCAGATGCCTGGACAGAGTGGTCTCTTGCTTAGCATGAAAATATCTTCCTCTTAGGAAATGGAACTATGGATAATATTTCAATAATGAAGCCCCTCTCCAGAGTTCATTAATTTCAGGGCCAGAAATGACCTTATATGTCAAATTTTTCATTGTACAGATGAGGAAATCAACAATAGAACACTGTGATCGGCTTCCTAAAGGGCTAGTTTGTAGAGGAGCCCAGAAGAGAATCTTTGTCTTTTGACTCTCAATTCAGATGGCTTGGAAGAGCCATGCCATCCATCCTGATTTCCTACAGGGATCTATTTACTTTAATCTGTCTAAAGATGGATGAACTTCTATCTCCACTCCATCAGACCTCTATTACCTAGACCAGTTGTTTTGCAAAATGGTGATACACTCTGATATGATATGACAAGAAGGGCACTTCACCTCAGTGCTATTTTTTTCCCAAAAATCCATATGTAATATAGGTCCTGTCATGAGAAAAACATCAGGCCAACTCAGATCTGGAGATACTCTCCAGGATACAGGATCAGTACTATTCAAGGAGATCAAAGAAAACCTGATAAATTGTCAAAGATCAGAGCAGACTTGTGAGATAAGACAATGAATGCAGCATGGCACCCTGGATTGGATCCTAAAACAAAGAGAGAAGATCAATGGAAAAGTTGGTGAAATTCAAGTAGAATCTGGAGTTTAGTTAACAGTAACAAGTCAATGTGAGATTCTTAATTTTGACACATGTGCCACGGTAATATTATGTTAACAAGGGGGGAAATTGGACATGTAGTATATTAAAAATAAGTATTATTTTACAACTTTTCTGTAAATGTAAACATATTCCCAAATTAAAAGTTTATTTTAAAAAAAAATCATTGTACATTAAAACTATCAGGAAACTTTTTAAAAATTCCAAAGTCTGGGGCCCAGCCCAAGAGAATTGAACTCAACTGCTTGTCTTGAGGTCCAGGTGCAGTTTTCAAAGCTGGTCAGGTGATTCCAATATGCAACCAGAACTGAAAACTACTATTCAGGAGTAGATTTATGTTCAATTTTCTACCATAAACCCTGGGCCAAATCCAGCCAACAGGTATGCTTTATTTGGGATGCAAAGACATTTTAAAAATCAAAAATGATTTTAAATGTATAAAAATTGAGAATCTTCACATGAAAATTAGTTTTATTTATTTATTTATTTATTTTTGGTACTGAGAATTGAACTCAGGAGCATTGTACTTTCTGAGCTCCACCTCCAGCCCTTTTTATTTTGATCAGGATCTCCCTAAGTTGATGTGGGTTTCACTAAGTAGCAGAGGCTGACCTAGAACATACTATCATCCTATCTCAGCCTTCCAAGAACTGGGGATTACAGGTGTATGCCACAGCACCCTGCTTTTCTGACTTGTTTTGACAGATGGAATGGTCTGACTCATGTTTTCTGCATCACGACAATTCTATAACTTAAAAAAAAAAAAAAAATGGAGACTTGGTCTTTGCTACAAGTTCCTGGCAGAGAACTCTTAAAACCTTGGAATTTCTTGAGTGATAAGAGTATCTTTTTGTTCTTCTTTTTCATCCCACCTGTGTTTATGCTAATGAGGTCTTCAGGTCACTTTAGATAGCCCTAGGATGGAATCTAGTCACCAGAAAGACCAAGACCTGATTAATGGATGGGACTCTCAGCCCACCTTCCAATCTCGAAGGACTAGAGATGGAGCTAGATTGGGAACTCGATCACCAGTGGCCACTTCCCTGAGAACCTTCAGCAAGTCCTCTAGACATAATGCTCAGAAAGTGTTCAGGTTGATGAACCCACTGATATACTGGAAGGGTGGTGAGCCCAGAAAGGGAATCCTTTCCCTTAACTCTCCCATATGCATCTCTTCCTTTTGGCTCATCATGAGTTGTCAAGTGTTTCTATGAGTCATTCCAGTGAGTTATTGAGACTCGGGGGTGTATGTGGTAGCCCCCAAATTAGTAGTGGGCTAAGTAGAAGTGTGAGTAGCCTGTGCACCCTGTTTGCAATTGACTTGAGACTGACTCCTTACATCTGTGGAGCATGATGACAACTCCAGATAATTGGTGTCAGAATTGAGGTAACCCGTCAGACATTCAGTCAATGGCACAGAATTGGAAAGGTAGGTATGCAAGGCCATATATATGATGTCAGAAAAATCCCACATATTTGATGTCAGAAAAAAGACACAACAACTATGGGCTACAGTTGAAGACAGGTTGCTTTCTTTAAACAAATCCAGCTTTCCATCCTTCCTACTAACCTGTATGAATTGCCAATTCTAGCCAAAATACTAGATACTACTCACAACTTAGCACTTTAAAAATATGGAGTCAAAAGAAATAAAAAGTGAACTTAATTTATCCAGGTGTACTGGTATTTTTCTGCCCCTCCTTTATGCATCTTTGACCCTGACCTATGCCCTAAAAGCAGTGATTCTTTTGTGGACTGTCTCCTCTTATCTCTCTTATCTGCAGCTTTCCCTTGGGTTCAGCCATTGGAAGTAAGAAGGGACATCAAGAAGCCAGAAGAGAAAGAAGTCTGATTGGTTCTTCCTCATCCTCCATGAAGCAGGGATCGCGTGTATCCCTCACTACAGGTTTTCCAGGCAACTTCTCTTTTAAGGCTCCGGTTCCCACTGGGCTCTTGGAAGATGTCTCCACCTGTCTGTACTTATAAAAGTTATTATTCATTCGAGAGAGCCTAAGATATATTTGTTGGATGGAATAAATTAGTGAATGAGCAAATACATTTTGTATACCAGGAAAAGGCTCAGAGTATTTGCTTAAGAAGTTTTGATTAAAAAACACAAGCTAAAGGTACAGAACTAAAATGTGAGCCAAATTATCTCTGACTCATGAAGATCCACGTTCATAATCAAAAGATGTAGAGATTCAGTGGGTTGGACCAGCCCACAGAAAGCTGAGAGTGTAGGAAAGATACTAAATAAAATTGACTTAGACTTACAGTCCAAAAGATATTGAGCTCTTCTTGTCTGTAGTCCAGAAGTAGACGATGCCTTAAATCCCCACCGCTTTCTGCATTCTCTAAAAGCCCTTGTTATGCTTTGTGCTTAGAACAGGCACAGGTCAGAGAGAGCTTGAAGCCCCTGAGCATACTACAAAGCTGAAATTTCCAATCTGGAAGTTCATTTCACCAAATTCACCTTCACCTGGGGAAACTGTATTTCAAAACTTTCATTTCATTTTATGAAGGACAGTTTTTAGAATATAGACATGTCCATTTCATAGAAATAAAGCAATAAATATGTTATTCTTTCTTCTCCAGAGTTTTATTTTATTTTATTTGCGGTACAGGGGATTTAACTCAGGGGCATTCTATCTCTGAGCTATACCCCTAGTCCTATTTTTTTTTTTTTATTCTTTATTTTAAAACAAAGCTCACTAAGTTGCGGAGGGCCTCACTAGGTAGCTGAGGCTGGCCGCGAACCCGGATCCTCTGGTCTCAGCCTCCCAAATGCTGGGATTACAAGCGTGTACCACCACACCTAGCTTCTCCAGAGTTTTATAAAGGCTTAATAGAACAAGACTTGAGTCCAGGTTATTTCATAGTAACAAATTATTTCATGCAATTTAATTTATTTGTTTGGCTGTTTGGTTGGTTAGGTTATACTTTAATATCCAGGGCTCTGAATATGTAGAAAGGCAAAGAGAATATTTTGCCTTTCCCAGCCTTGAAGACTTTCTGATGGTTAGAGAAAGACAAACAGGTAATAGGAAGAAACAGGTGAAATTAAAAGAAAAGACGCACAAAACAAGAACAAAGATGAAGAAGACAGCCGGGGCACCAAGATTATATTCTCCAGTGGACTGCATCTGCTGGTCACTGGAAGAATTAAAATCACCCAAGGAGATGAAACATAGCCTTATTCTCTTCGATCTCAAGCTAAAACAATTGTAACCCATTTCTGTGCAAATACAGCTATAGTTTGGAGATTGCTAATCACTAAATTTACACTTGAGAGATTCTCTTGGATCACATTTGATTTATTTGATTTCCTAGCCCATGTGTTTGACATAGTAATGATAAAAAAAAAAAAACTGCCAAACTACAAGAAGGGAATTTTTAACACAATGATGAATGGCAGATAAAATCAAAACATAGTCCAAAACAAATTTTGATAGACTTGATAGTCCTTCTAAAGGATCACATATTTGCCTACAAAGCAAATATTCACATTTGCTTAATAATTTTTTTAAAGAAAAGTAATTCCTGTATTTTCATTCTGTTTATTCTGAGTTCAAGTTCTCATTATATTTCAGGAGGTGGAAGAAGACAAGGAACAAGTATCAGGCAGTAGATAGCAAATCAGTAACATGTTAATGATGTTCAAAGTTATTACTAGAAAACATCGGAAATATTTTAAGCCACTTTTTATACTTATTTATTTATGTACTTATATATTTATGTATTTATTTATCATTTATTATTTATTTTTTTATTTATTCATTTATTTTGTGCTGGGGATTGAATCCAGAGGTATTCTACCTCTGGACTCTACCGTTAGCCCTCTTTCATTTGTTTTCTTTCTTTTTTTGAAACAGGGATCTCACAAGTTACTGACAGCCCCCCTAAGTTACTGAAGCTAGCTGCAAACCTGTGATCCTCCTGTCTCAGCTTCCCAAGTACTGGGATTAAAAGCGTGCGCCACCAAGCCCGGCTGTACTGATTTTTAATAATCAGGCTGGTACTGGTCTGCCTAGAACCACTACTCATTTTTTTCACTTGGGGAAAAGAAAGGAGCACCGCAAAGGATTTATTTTAGAAAACTGTCTCAGGCAGGAGAGAGAGAGAGAGGTGGAATGCCCGAATGTCCATATGTTATAAGTCATTCAAACAAAGCTTCATGAGAATCAAATTAAGACTACTGAAGAGGGATGAGAAATACTACCAAATACAGAGGGCTCTGTGTGCAGCATTCTCTCACGCTCTCTGGCTCGCCAGGGGACAGTAAACACATTTCTTCAAGAGGGTCTCTGTTCCCAGATGTTGGGGCTGGATTAATTGTGAATGCTCACTCCCCCGTGCCTTCTCCAATTTGGGTCAGTCTTTCCTGGCCTCTCGTGGCACTCTTTTACTGTGAGTTGTGCAGGACAAATGGTCTCAGGTTTCTGGGAATGGGCAATGGATAGCATGAGCATGAAGTCCTGTCCCTGCAGTCTCTGGCTGATTTATGTCCTGCTCCTCATCCTCTCCAGCTAGGTAGACCTCTGCCACCCGCCGGCTCTGCAGGAGAGGGCCCCATGGTCAGCATTCCCACCATAAACTTCTGTTTGCAGAGGTTTATGATTTGGCTGTAAAATTGCAGCCTGGAGAGTGGTGTATCTTACCAAATTGTTTTAAGTTACAGGAGTTAAAAAAAAAAAAAAAAACATGAAAATAAAATAAAATATCTGTAATTTCAGACACTATCTAGTGCTCCTGGAACTTTGAACAGCCTATAATTGTGCTGTCTACGCACCACACTGGCATTCAAATCAATGCTTTGAAGTTCAGTGTTTTAAATATAAAATGAAGATACTCCTTTTACTTTGAAGAGATGATTATCAAAGAAGATTAATGTATAGCTTGCAAGGGAAATCATAACGGGGGGTTTTCTTTTGTGTCAAAGGGATTTTAGCATCTCTTATACATGAATTAAGGGCCATGTCTGGTGGTTCCCAAAATGACCAGTGGTAACATTCAAAATGAATTCTGCTGAAATAATTATTCAGGTTTTTTTTTTTTTTTTTTTTTTTTTTTGCGGTACTAGGGATTGAACCCAGGGGCGTTCTACCTCTGAGCTACACTCCCAGCCCTATTTTTTATTCTTTATTTGAAACCGGGTCTCGCTAAGTTGTGGAGTGCCTCACTAGGTAGCTGAGGCTGGCCTGGAACCCGGATCCTCCGGTCTCAGCCTCCCGAATTCTGGGATTACAAGCGTGCGCCACCACGCCCGGCAACCAATTATTCAGGTTTTGACAGTTGAGATGGTCATAAATTAAAGAGAAATGTAATATTACATATCATATACGTAATGTATGTATGTATGTACTGGGGATTGAACCCAGGGGCCTTCTACCTCTTACCTACACCTCAGCCCTTTTTATCTTTTTATTTTGAGACAACATCTCACCAAGTTGCTCAAGATGGCCTCGAACTTGTGATTCTCCTGTCTTAGCTCCCAAGTACCGGAGTTACAGGCATGTTCCACCACATCTAGCTCATATACATTAATTTACTGGATACAAGTATAGGCTACTTATTCTCCTAACTGAATAAGCATATTCTTTTATATAATGATTGTGGCACTGTGGATTTTTTAGAGGAAAAAACAATTCATAAAACAGTATGAGTTAAGCTGAAGCTTAGGGAGTTTTCTCAAGTATTCTAGCACTCTCTAACTCAGAATTGGTTTATCATTATCATTATCATCAGATGTTGTCTTCCTGTATGTCACTATAGCTGAAACAAACAAAAACCAAAACAAAACAAAAATACAACTTGAAGAGATTTCATTTAATCATCAAAAATTTATAAAGATTTGTTATGTGTGAGCCAACACCATAGGTACTAGAAAAAAAGAATAAAAAAGAATAAGACCTGGTCTTTACCCCCAAGGAAGAGGAAGGGGATGGATTGGTGACTAGTGCATTTTGAGGAAGTGATATGTGGTATGATAGAGGCATCAACAGGAACCATTTCCATCCCTCAAACCCATGACTATAGATCAGTGGTTCTCAAAGTGTGGTTCCCCCATCAGCAGTGGCAGCGGGACCTGGGAACTTGTTAGAAATGCCGCCCTAGACCGACTGAATCAGAAACTCTTAAGAGCAGTGCTCAGCAACCAGAGAAGGTAATACTGAGGACTAGTTCTAATGCATTGAGGCAGCATTTCTTAAACTTTAGCAAGCAATACAGTCACCGGAAGGGCTTGTGAATACAGATTATGGATCAGTGCCTACCCTCGCCTGCCCATTCAGTAGGTTGGTGGTAGGAAAGTTTCCATCTCTAACAAGTCCTCAGGTGATGCTGAAGCTGTGGATCTGGGAGCCAGGCGGTGAGAACCACTGACCCTTGGCATCTATGTGGAATCTGCAATTTTCTATGGATTATCCTCTGGAGAATCAATAAAAGTGGGATTCAAACCATCTCCTCTGCTCTGTGGTTCGGGGGGTGGGGGGGCTCCAGATAAGAAAGGTTGAGGGGGAAAAGGAATGAGATGATTATAAAAAGGAGAAAGACGGCTGGGCGTGATGACACATGTGTGTCATCTCAGTACAGGGGAGGCTGAGATAGGAGGAGTCCAAGTTTAAACCAGCTTAAGCAACTTAGTAAGGCTCTCAGCAACTCAGTAAGATCCTGTGTTTAAGAACACAAAAACAAAAAAGAGCTGGGGGTGTGACTCAGAGGTAGAATGTCTCTGGGTTTAATCTCCAGTACCCCCCCCAAAAAAAAGGAGTACTGTGTGAGGGTTAACAAGGCTTACGTTGCACATAATAGAGTTAGTTAAAGCAATAGCCATAACTGTTTGAGACAATGAAGGAAAAACCAGTGTTAATATATAAGGAAGGAAGCAGGAATGTGGGCAGATCTACTTACCCATGGTAGAGCTAAAATGATTTTCTCATGCCATCAAATTAGGTTAATCATATGAGATCCTGCTTGTTAGAATGTAAAGTCTAACAGGCATGGAGAATGAAGTATCCATCATTTTGTGTCAGTCTCCTAACTCCTTACAAGACAGAGGCCGATTCATATTTTCCTTCTATTTCTTAGGTATAAAAAATTATCAGCATGACTGGAACTTATGTTTTTTTCTTTATGACCCACTTGCCACTTTCTGAAACTGGGAAACACCTGCTATAGATGACAGAGGCCTAAGCTTTAGCAGAATAATGTGATGGTTCATTCATAACTCAAAGCTCCAAGGTTTAAGACCATGGAGCTTAGCGATTCCGGAACTTTGTAGAATGGTCATTATGAAATCCACCACCTCGCTCTATACTAGGCCATCTATCCAACAATGTAAAAGGAAACTTGACTCAAAGACACACACATGCAATCCAGTGGGTGACGACATAAGTAAACACTGAATCCAGTGCATTTGTGATAGGTTTTATTTGAAAAGGATTAAGAAATAATACTTCTATGAGGCTTGGAACAAGTTCACCTAACTTTGTACCCTGGAGTTGGAGGTTGGTAAAGAGTTCTTGGAACAAAATCTTGCAAGTCAGTACTTGACAGCTGAGTAGGCAGAAGCCAAGAGAACAGTCATGGAGAGTGTAACTCATCAAAAAGGGCGGCTTGCACTCCGATCACCAGGCAGGAAGAGACAAGGCCAGAAAGGCGGGAGACGCCAGAGATGATGCTGGAGAGGTCGGCCAGGGAAATCACACAGGCCCTATTGAAGGATCGTAAGCCAGACCCTGATGTGATCAGATTTGAATTTTAAGGGCTGTCAGTGGCTTCTATATGCAAAATGCAATAGAGGAGAGAGAGAGGCCGTATTCAGAGCTGAGATAAAATAGCAATTTAAAATGTGCACCCTTCCTCAGTTCCCAAAGAACAGTAACTTTGTACATTTCACTCTTTCATCACACCAGGTGCCATGATTGCAGTTTTGATCTCACACTATATATTTCCTGGCCCTGCACTTTAGAAGAATATGCTTCATTTTAAGCAAACTGAAGCACGTAGCAGAGATTGAGATGCGAGAAGCGAAAAGCCCAATTTTTGTGTCAGGTGCTAACTGTGCACCTCCAAGATCATATGTTGGAGTCCTATCCCCCAGCACCCCCAGAATGTGAGTGTATTTGGAGAAAGATTGTTGTAGAGGTGATGAAATAAAATTGAAACCTGAATCCAGAATTGACCATGTCCTTTGAAGAAGAGGCTATCAGCACACAGACATGGAAGAAGGAAGACTATAAGAACCATCTGCAAAACAGAGAAAAGCCTTCACAAGAAAGCAACCTGAAGATGTCCTGACCTCTCACTTCTAGCCTCCAGAATCATGAGAAAATAACTCTGTTACTTAAGCCTCTCGGTCTGTGGCACTTTCTTCAGGTAGCCCTTGCAAACTACCATGCACTGTACCAAGAAAAAAGAAAAAAAAAATGCCAAAGATGTTAGAAAATGTCTTCTCTTGATGAATTTGAAATGTCTGTTTATTTCTCAGCAGGAGCACAAATGAAGGAGACACTAATTTAGGGTTTGGAGAGCATAGGATGGAGGAGGAACCAAAGGAATGTGCTTGAGGTGGAAACAAAACATAGCAGTCATTTCGGTGAACTCCCACATTGCTCGGGCCCTGGAGAGTAGGTTGTACGCTATCCAAAAATGATCACACTGGCAAAACCTGGAGGCCCAGTGGGTGTCATGTGCCCCACCTAGACCAGGAAAATCAACAGTTGTCAATGATCTGAAAGCCTGAATGTCTCTGCACACTTTTCAAGGTGGGGAGATTGTCTTCATTCTGCTTGTTTTTTATGCTAATCATTAAGTACCTATTGTGCATAAATCAATTGATCCACTATGTGTAGAACATTATTGAGAACAAAAAGAATGTTAAGACTTGGTCCACGGCCTCAAGGGAAATCAAGTTAGAGATCAATTAACATTTACATACATGTTGCTGTCTTTCAAAGTGGCTTAGAGGGTGGTTTGGAATGGTTTTCCTAGTGATGATAGAGTCTCTTCTAGGTGGACACAAGCGTCTGTGATGTCCTGACTTCCAGTTGACACCTAACACCCACTCATGTAAAGTTAGCTGGAGACACACAGAAACCTGCCAAGTCATGGAGATGAGGAGAATTTTTTTTTTTTTTTTCTCATGAAAGCACAGCAGGTACAATGATCTTAACATCACTCCTGGCTGAGATCCTTTTTTGTAAACATTCCCTTAAAGTTAAATGAAAACTACTGTTTCTTTTTGACAATGAAAGACATACATTTTGCTTTTTTTAAAATTTCTGTTTTGACAAAAACATAAAAAAGCACACAGCCAGCGGCCCTTCAATGCAAATACCTCCTTGACCTCACCTTATATGTCTAGGTTCTTTGGGATTTCCCAATAATTGATCTTTCTCTACACCTTTTTTTCTCGACTTACTGAGAAATCTATCACCTCTCTTCTTTAGAACCCAGTGCAAAAACATTTGGATACTTTTTTCGTTCCTCAGTCTCTTTTGCTTTAGGGTACTGGGCATTTATCATTCTTGGCTGGAATTGGTACCATGTGAATTTGTTGTTTATAAACACAGGACTGGAAGAGGATACATATCATTATGATTGGAGACACATAAACACATTCTATGTACATATTTTAGCAAGCACACTGTATTTAGAATTATTTTGGATTCTTTGGCTTGAAGCAAAGATACAGAGAGATGACAGATTTGATAAGCCTACCTCTTTAAAGTTTTATTTTATTTTGCATATTCTATTGCTTTGGGCCCTAGTATTAAAAAGAAACAAAATTTAAAAGGAACAATGAGGAATGACAGGTGAAGTCCAAGTTAGATACAAGGAAAAAGCTTTACCTGGCAAAGCCAACTCCTCTACTAACTCCGTTAGCATCTCTTAGTATCCTCGTGGAAATGACATGTCCGAAGGGTTTTAGCATATTCTCAAGTTCCTGCTCATCCATAGAAATGGGGAGATTTGAGATGTATAGGTTTGTTGGGTCTTGCTCTTGTTGCTATGAGAAGGAAAGAAACAAACACAGTAAGTTCTGAATATTGAGAAATATTCACAAACGGAGAAACTACACAAATAGAGATACTTTTGCTTAAACTGCAGTCTAGATTCTAATCCCCAATACACTCTTGAAAGGGCTTTTACTGAAGGCACTCCTTACTAAAGTCCCTCCCTGTGCATCAGGGTTTTCATAGAAACAATGCCATCAATGAGAGCTAAGTGCTCTCTGCATCCATCCATCCTTAGAAAAGACTAATAAACTTTTATTGCAATTGAACTAAGGCAAATATGGATACAGTAGTCCTTCCTTATCCACATGGGCACATTACAGAGCTACCAAATGGTGCCTGAAACCACAGATGGTACTGATTCCTATAATTTAATGTTTTGTTTTTTTTTTCCATCTTAACATATTATGCACTGTGGGCTTACTTAACTTTTGGAGTTTGAGATGCAACAGCAAAACTAGCATGAATTTCTTTCTCATTTCCCAAGTTCACACAAGATTAGTTCTTACTATAGATCTTGGCAACCTCATCCTATGACTTTTCTTAAGTTGCTGATGTTTACCTTCTCAATTCAAGGAAGCTCTTCCCAGCTTTGCTTGGGCATTTCTGAATTACCAGCATCACTACTCTGGTGTGTTGGGGCCATTAATAAAATAAGGATCACTTGAACATTAGCACAGCACTGCTGTGACAGCTAATCTGATAACTGAGCTGAAGGATGAGTAACATATACAGGGTGGACACGTTGAACAAAGGGATGATTCACAACCTCGCAGGACAGAGTGGGGCAGCAGGAGAGTTCATCATGCCTGCCATGTAAGACCTGCAAACGATTATGAACTAATTCTGGAATTCTTCATTTAGTAACTTCAGATTGTGGTTGACTGTGGATAACTGAGGCCATGGGAAGCAAAACCACCGATGATGGAGGCTACCGTACTATCTCCTAGTGGCGCTATTACTTCTGTTATTGCCACTCCAACTGATAGCACCTCTAGTTGTTGATGTTGCATTTAGTGAGGCAGTGTTCTAAGCACTTATGGCATGCGATTTCACTCAATGTCCTCAGTTAATATAGATACCACTTAAAATATTACTAAATCTATCCCTAACTTGTCCACATTGTTCAGCTTTCAAGTATCAAAGCCAGGGCAGATATTGGGGCCTATCATTGAAGCTCTTGGTATTCACTGTTCTGCATACCACCTTCCACTAAACTGGTGGGTCTTATACCATGGTCAGATCTACAGCACCCGCCTCCATATCACGGGGAGACTTGTTAGAGATATAAATTCTTAGGATCCACCTTGAACTACTGAATCAGAAACTCTGAGTGTGGGACAAATCATCTAGGCCCTCCAGGTGGTTCTGCTAAGTACCCATGTTTGAGAATTGCCATCCTAGACCAAGCATGAATATCTCCATGCAAATGAGATCATGATATCTATCATTTCTAATTCAATGGCAACAATGCTTCAATAAGCTTTGCCTAATAGAATGGAAATAAACAAGGCGCAATTTCTTGTATTATTTCTACATATGAATATTCTCTAGTTCATATGCGAATTAGTAAGCTTGAATTTGGTTGTATGTGTGTTGGAACTTTAGTTGTATTACCAACATAAAACACAGCCATAATGACATAATTAACTGTGACTATCAAAGCATATCAGACATTTAATTGGGCTATTGTATTTTAACCAAACAGCAACCTTAAGTATAAATAAGACATTCAACTGGAAAAAAAGAAATTCTGACGTCTATAGAAAATGGCATTATTTAACAATAAATTATCCTTTGTGATAAGATGTTGACATTGTATTAAAAATAATAACTTATCGAACAATGGAAAAGTACAATAAATACAATTCCAACTATCAGGAAATATTAATGTCAGGAAACACCTTCATTACACAACTAAATTCCATTATTTTTAATAGCCCCAAATAGTCAGGTCATAATGTTTTAAATAAGCCTTGAGGCGAATAAGATATTTTTTTTATGAAATTTGCTTTTCAAGCTTTTATCACCATGAAAAATAGCAAAAATAAGCATATAACCAATATGAAAAAGACAATTACAGATTTGATATTTAGGAATGGTGCATATGTACAAACTTCACAAGTAAAATCATTGTCTCCCTTTCTCTTTCTCTCTCTCATCATACACACACACACACACACACACACACACACACACACACCAGGACTATCACTACCACCAATAAATGGCATGATCCTAGAAAGAAGATAAAGAAAAAATTTTTCTTTCTTAAACAACTGTGCTTTTTTTTTGAGTGGGATCACTGGGGCAGTGAAAAAGATAAGAGGGAAAAATTGATGTTTCAGATACATAATTAACAAAACTTTTGTACATAAAACTCTCAACTTTTATAGTATTTCACTATCCATCACTTAATCTTAATCTTCTCATCATCACTCCAAAGGTAGTTTGGCAAATATCATTATACTTATTGGATAATGAGAAGATAGAGGCATGAAAGATTCATCAGCTTGCCCAAGGACAATCTGATAATTAGTGAGAGTTAGAATTAGATTTTCCTACACGTTCCTATCTTCCAGCTCAGTGTATTTTCTACCAGCCCAATATCTCCCAAGCTTCAAACATTTGCATATCATATCTTAGAAATGGTTCGCCTGCCATGTAGTATTTATTTAAAAGTTTTTTTCTAAATCAACATACCTATAGGGCTTAAGTCAACTCATTTAAAAACATAACTTTGTGTTGCTACCATAACTTAAAAGCTAGTATCACTTGCCAAAAATAGGAGGTTACTATAAGAACAGTGAACAAATTAGTGGTATTAAATTATAGCTAGATGCTTGTGTGTTTATAAAAGGCTTTGATACTCTTGGTTAACTCTCTCTTTTGTTACAAAGGGGATTCTTAGTTAAGAGAGGTGTTAGAAACATATTAGCACCAGATTGAGTTGTTTGGTTTTTTTTTCAACTGTGAAGAATCAGAATTGATAAAGAATTGAAAAAATAACTTTTTATGATGATTTTTTGTTTTGTTTTGTTTATGTGGTGATGGGGACTGAACTCAGGGGCATTCTACCTCTGAGCTACACACCAACTCTATTTTATTTGTATTTGGAAACAAGGTCTTGCTAAGTAGCTGACAACCTCACCAAGTTGCTGACATTGGCTTTGAACCTGTGATCTTCTTGTCTCAGCCTCCCAAGTACTAGGATTACAGGTGTGAGCCACCACACCCGCCTATGATGTAATTTCTGAGTCCTGTATAACTAGAGTTAGTCAAACCCCATTAAAATACATGCTCCATGGCTTGGGAGTTCCTCCATTAGCCAGAATATACCAATAAGGGGCATAGCACATGGAACTCCCATGAGTGGATTGGACTTTGTCCAGTCTTCTATAGTCTTTTGCCTTTGATGAAACTAAATAATCATGAGCAACCTACCCCACTATACTCAACTGAAAAATTGTCACTTTCTCTGGGCAGCAGTATACCTCTATCCTAATTCAAATCCTTTTCCAAATTCCCTCTGTGCTGAACACATTGCGGCTACTCAGGATGATGTGCCATCAGCATGCACAGCTCGGTACATAAGGGATTGCCCAGTAAGCTATTTTCTGATTTCAAATTCAAACAACAAGACCAATTGCTTAATTTGTATTCACAGAGACACTGTAGCATTGGATGGGGTCGTTCCTTACTTTGTATTCACAGAAGGAATAGGACTTTGGGCAATGTTATTCATTAAGTAATTCTGTCCTTTGAAATAAAGTATTAGTCTTGAATACATTGGTTGACAATAGAATTTAAGGTCTGCGTGGAACTAACTTTAAAAGAGTATATACTTGTATATTTTTACTTACATTTTTAGTTACAAATTAGACTTATTTTAAATGGATAGTCATTTTCAAAAGGCTGAGTGGCACTATGAGCCAAGGAGCACTTTTAACTTTTCAGAAGAATTTCTCATGTGAGAACTGCAATCTAAAATAACTGTAAACATTTTTTCTTAATCTAAATTTTCATGAACACATAGCTCCAGAATGTATCTAAGAGGTGCCTTATCCAATCTTATCATTTAACAAATGATAGGAAAAAAAAAAAAAGAAGAAGCTAGAGGAGGAGTGATGGCTTCCCCAAGTCCATTCAACTAGTTAATAACAAGCAGAAACCTAGAACCCATGTCCATGTACACCTGGAACAACGAATGTTTCTTATCAATGTGTGACACTGACTTTACTCTTCAAATTTGATGGCTAGCCAAGAACAGGTGGTGATTCAAAGGAATGTCAGTCCAGACAAAAATTAACATCTATGAATTATTTGTTTTATTCACTTGAGGTTATTCCTCAATTAGTTTGAGTTATAGAGTTAAGGTGGAAAACAAAAATACTCCTAGCCTTTCCCAGAATCCTAAACATGGTCACTGGGTGACTACTGTGTTATATATACTAACTTGTAAATGTATATGACTACAATTCATAGACAATTGCATTTAATTGGCCATGCTCCTGTAAGTAACTCCCCTATTTGGGTCTGCTTCTACATCATTTTATCTGTGCAAAGATTTGTTGATGGATTATTTACTTTTGTCAAAACTCATGAGACAGGAGAAACAGAGATTGTCATTTTACACAAGCAAAAGGAAATAATTCATGTTTTCTTTCTGAAATGACTCCATTTTCCTCTTGTATTTAGTATACATAAAGTGCCCAAATAAGATTACTGGTGCTTATTTGTTTCTTAGTAGTTATTACAAGTTCAAAAATTTGAAGCTTTTAAAGAGAAGCAAGCAAAGGAAAACTTACAAAGGAGAGAAAAAAGTGCCCATAACCAAGTCAGAGGTTGTGTCTGGAGCTGTGTATTCTGAATATGGATTATGGCTATTATATAAAAGCCATTTTGGAAAAGGTTGTTCTTAGATCGCAATCTCAAAGCTTAACAATCTTCTGGTAACTCTCACGTCTAAGTATTCAGAAAGTATTTATTGGCATTAAACAGAGATTTTAACGTGAGCTACCTTGGTTGGGGATCATTTTTATTTCCAATCTGTTATGGTCCATGTTTATAAAATACAATAAAATGGAATTAAAATATATGCAAAATAAAAGTGCCAATGTTTTCTTACTACATTCAACAGATGCAAAATTATATTTTGGATTAGGTGTCATGTTAATGTCAGATTTTCTAAATGGTTTAAAATGCTTATTCTCAATTTCTATACACATTTCATTGTGGACATATAAATGTTTCATCTGATCTAAGCACTGCATGATATCTACATGCATCAAAACATTACAAATTGCCTCATTTGTAGTGATCATTTTTATGACATTACCTATCAGTTAAAAATAAATTCACTTAAATGGAAAAGAAAAACTATGGAGAGAGGTGTTCATGTAGACTGATGCCAATAATAGTACCTTATATAGAGATTTAAAATATTCAATGTGTCCTGGAGATTTTATTTTAATGTCACGTGACCCTTTTATCAACCCTCTCTTGTAGGTAAGGTGAGAGCTGTTATCTGAACTTTACAACTGACAAAACTGGTCCTGATACCTTAATAGGACATATGTCGAATAAGTGCATGAGCAATATTGTAAGTGATATTTTGACTCTTTATCTAGTATTTTTTCTTCCATGACTCTGAAAATTGCCTATAAATATTGCTCTTCAATAGATTTAATGTACAGAGAAGAAAAATCAATGTGGAGACAAAGAAGCAATTTTTTTTTTTTCTTTAGTGGAGCAATCTATTCTAAATGCTGTAGCAATTTAGAAATTAATGATAATAAAACTAAATGTTTTCACATTCTGAAAACAGAAACAGATAGTTGGAGCATTCCATGTAAACAAGCTGCCCTGTAGACATCAGCTATTTTGGAATCGGCTGAACTCTAACTTTGTGCAAAGATGCCCATCCCTTTCTGGTTGTGATGTCAGCATATGTGATAGATATCCACAGGAGGTACTCCACCTCTACATGGGACCTGAAGCAGGCCTGTTGTTTTGACATACTAGCTTTGGTAACATAGATGTGTGTGATAGTTAATTTTATGGGCCAATTTGACTTGGTCACAGAGTACCCAGATATTGGGCCAAACATTATTCTGGGTGTTTCTGCAAGGGTGTTTTTGAATAAGTTTAACATTTACATGGATAAACTGTGTAGAGCAAATTCCCTCCCTGAATGTAGGTGAGCCTTATCCAATCTGTTGAAGACAAGAGTAAAACAAAGATAGCTAACCCTTCTGGAGGTTAAGAGAGAATCCCTCCTGCCTCACTACCTTTGAAGTGGGACCTTTTTTTGTTTCTGCCTTCACACCCAGACTGCAATATCAGCTCTTCCTGGTTATTAGTCCCATTAAACTTTGGACTGTGTATTAGTCGGCTTTGGCTTGGCTGTGACCACAACACCTGACATGCGCAGCATAGAGGAGCAAAGGTTTATTGGGCTCAGTTTGAGAGATGCAGTCCATGGCTGGCTAGATCCAAGGCAGAAGCATACTGGCAGCAGAGTATGGCAGAGGATGGCTTCTGAGCTCATGACAGCCAGGAAGCACAGAAAGCAGGAAAGGGTTCCAGGGACAGATAGAGTCCTCATAGCCACTCCCCCAGTGACCCCCTTCCTCTAGCAATGACCCACTCTGAAGCCTGCTGCTTTGAAGATATGCTTTCAACACAGGAGTTCTTGTGGGGTGGGAGTTGGGGATGGGGATGTCAATCCACAGCCAAACCATGACAGACTAGAACTACATAGGTGGCTCACTGGGGTGCCCAGGTTGCCGACTGTAGGTCTTAGGACTTACCAGCCTTCCTAATCTCATTAGTTAATTATATATAATAGAAAGGAAAAAAGAGGGGTCACTTCTGTTGATTTAGTGTCTCTAGAGAAACCTGACTAATTGTCATGTAGAACTGTTATGAAAAAATAAGGACATATGTTCAGCTGTGACCTTCACACTGGGACTTCTGCATTCCCTGGCCACAAAGCTACTGACTCTGAACAGGGAAAGTCAGGTGCACAACCTTACCTTAAGATAGTCCCCCAAAAAGCATCCAAGGAGATTCATTAAAGACCTAAGGGGTGGGCAGTTAAGAAGTAGGCTCTCATTCCCAAAAGGTGCCTAATAAATATGTTCTCTGTCCTGTTGGCCAAATGTCTCTTCAGTCACCATCTCCATCCACCAAAAGATCCAGGGTGATCTTTTATTTGCAAGTTCTGCATAGGACTACACTTACAGGAGATGGACTCTCAGCTTTTCTCCCAACCAAAACAATAAGAATAATTTCCCTAAGAAATACATCATTTAAAGGAAGCTTGTAATGATTTCAGATTTAGTGTACGTATAGCATTAGCCATTAGAGTTCACATCTGCAAATTCAATCAGAGAGTTTAATCCTGGAGAAAAAAAAACAGCAGAGGACTGATTGTGAAACTGCTCCATGCTCCTGACAACCTGAATCACTGGTCATGTGTGGTATTTTTTAAGGCCGGGGCTTTTATTTCTAGATCCTTTGAGCAATCCCAAATAGAGATCAGCAGTGAATTATGAGATGAGCCTCATGAATCTGTATGAATGACCTCCAGTTACCTGTGGATCTGGAACAGGGAGCCTGACTGGGTTCCTGGCTTTCCTTGACTTCTCCTTCCTCATGTACCTCAAGACCTCCAGCTCAGTTTCACCAGGTATCAGCCCTGATGTGATGGTTTCTCCTATGAGAAAATGCTAAATTAACATTTTACAGTATTGAGATCTCTCTATAGTTTTATTGTAACTTATTACAATAGCACAAAGATGCACGGATCTGTTACTCAGGTCCTGGTAATCAGAAGGGAGAACAGGAAACAAAACTATAGAGAATGACTCAATATTGTAAACGCATCACACATTTTCTCCTTCTAATTCACTGCTCTGAAGGGGTTCCAGGATATTTATTTTATGCACTTGCTGTGAACTCTGGGATAAAAGTTGATACCGATTTTGTTAATAATGGACACAATCCTCTTTCAAACTATGGAATTATGAAGATGGCATGGATATAGCTGTAAGTTTACCATGCTCCTCTATTAATTTCATCTAGAATCATAACACACCCAAATATAGAACCAATGGAGAACATTTTTTGTATCTTCTGCTTAGACTCTGAAAGCTCAGACTGACGAAGATTCTGACCTATATTTAGCAATATACACACAAATACATCGCTGAAGTGCAAAAGATGCTAGGAACAGAAAATTACACTCTAGGACAACCATTCCCATTGTGACCTGTGGAAACTACACCCGCAGAACACAGCACAAATGATGGCTCACTAGATTATACAACAGAGCTCATGTGATGAACATTCTGTCCCACGAAATCTGGGCTGCTTGATAAAAAAAATACAAGATACTCTTCCATTAAATTTGAGTTTCTGATAGGCAATGAGTAATGTTTTGAGTATGATTATACCCCAAATATTTCATGTAAAACACACGAAAATATTCACTATCCCATGGGAGTAATACTAATATCATTTTATAAAAAATAAGATGTTGCTGGGGTTTGCACTCTTACCTTTGTATTATGGCATGATGTTATCCACGATTAATTTGGAATGTACAATATGCCAAGAATTGTGCTTTAAACCCATTTATATTCATGATGTTTTTATTCCTCAAAGTAACCCTTGGGGTAGAGTCTATTAATATCACCATTCTGCACATGAGATAGCTGAAGTTGAAAGAAGCTATGGCCCAAGGTTACACAGCTGTTAAGTTGAACTAGAACTCAAATCCTGATATGAATTAGATTCCATCAACACAGTGTGTTTAATGGCTGGCTCACAACTCTTTCTGAGATATCAAAGTGAAGGATCTATGGTTGGATGGGTTGCCACAGGTGTTCTGGGTATAACTACTTGGCAACACAATTCACCTTCCTCAGAATGGGAATCTTAACCACACTGGGGGAATAAGTTAGCAACAGAGAGCACGATGTCATCTTATTTGCGAGGCTGAAGCATGCCTAATTTTCTTTTTAACCTCTACTGTGTAAGGATAAATTTAAAAATATATGTTCAATTCATAGAAAGTAAAAAAAAAATACATAAATAAAAGAACACAGCTTTGTAAACAAAATATTCTGCTGCATTGTTTTTCATGAATCTCTTTTTATCCTGGAATTGTCCAGTGTCAGTTTCACAGGAAACTGGTTCCCTAAAGCCACGCACATTTCACATATTATAGAAGTAGTCAGCTCTAGGCTGATGCTTTATTAAAAACAAAACAAAACAAAATGGCTGCAAGTTAAGACTCTGTCAGTCTAAGCGAAGGATAGTATATTCTAGGCTAATTAAGACAGCCTGAAGGGTGCAAAACATTTGGTGGCCTGTGATTCTTAATATCAGCATGGAGAAAATGTGATGAGTGGTATGTGAGATGGTGTGTGTGTGTGTGTGTGTGTGTGTGTGTGTGTGTGTGTGTGTGAACAGGCTGTCAATATAGGGTGAAATGGAGGAGAAAGCAAGTAACTATACTGTCTTACTTCCATCTCTTCTACTAACATTACGACCTAGATAGAGAACAGCAAAGAGGGGATAACAAGATCAAGTGGAAGATGATGCTCACAGGTGGTAAACCACTTTGACTTTTAAAATAGTATCTTTCATCATCATTGCCACCTTTTATTTGGCACATATATTATTTGTAATTTAAAAAAATCATCATTGGGGAAGAGATAAGTCTTATTCTTAATGTGACTCAATGACACATCAAAGAGCTTCACCAAGTCTGCCTAGATATCAAGGAACAAGAAATGCACACACATGTCTGTCCTCACTCAGTTGTAGATTTTCTGTTCTATAGAAGTCCTGTGATTCAGTAGGACAGCAGGCCTGAACAATTGGAGGTCTGTCTGGTCACAACACTCATCCAAGTCAAGGCCACTTGTTGATTGACACATCTTGATTTAGGGCACTTCCATGATTGGATCATTTACTTATTGACCATTCACGCATTCAATACTTCTTTTTGTCTTCCAGTGGGAGTCTGTCACTGAGCTGCATTCCAAGGACAAAGCATAAGGGGCCATAATCCCTGTTTGTCATAGAGATCTTAGCTTCATGAAGAGTTTATAACAAAAGATTAATAACAAAATGTGATTCCTCATTAGCTAACACACAAGTGCGGCTGAGCATGTAGATATCTGCCTCCTAACACTTACAGTCCAGAGTGTGAAATTTTATTTTCCTCAAAACGGTGATCAGTCAACCTAGAGTACATCTAAATGATGCCTTAGCTCCAGGAAGAACATGGAAATTAATTCTGAAAT
This sequence comes from Graphiurus murinus, assembly GCA_004027655.1. Classification (NCBI taxonomy): domain Eukaryota; kingdom Metazoa; phylum Chordata; class Mammalia; order Rodentia; family Gliridae; genus Graphiurus; species Graphiurus murinus. Next base: position 46,530 of record PVLC010000727.1, read on the forward strand.
ATAAAAATAAACCCAAGGATATGTAGAACCCAAAGACAACTAGTAACATCATTTTGGGTTGTCTAGCTAACTACATATTTCCATTTCAACAACAACAACAAAAAATTGTTCACAACCTTCCAGAAAGCTTTGGATAGGTACCCCAAATGTGAAGAGTGACAGGTTGCTCCTCGCATTAATCCGCTCTACAATATGTGCAGGTTATTAACACTTCTCACTAAATGTCCCAAACTGTAAAATGGAGATGATGAAAATAACCTCAGAGGGTTATTGTGGGAATTCAATGATTTGCTATACTAAAAATTTAGTAGAGCGCCAGATATGTAGGAGAAGCTCAGGAACTCATTATTAGTTCGACAATTACTATTACATAAATAAATTTAAGACAAGGCAAAAAGACAGCTAACTACTAAATGTAAGCCATGCTCATAAAAGAACCATTATCACTGTTTAGGATTTGTCCCATTGTGTCCCTCATAAGTGCAAACTTACTAGACATTATATTAAATTATGTGGAGCTGGGCATATTAAATTGATGAGATCCTTAAAATGGGGCCACTGCATCAGCCAGAGAATCTAGAAATATATTACCGGGTGGGAAACATAACAGTGTTCCTATCATTTATGAGCTAAAAGGATTAATGATTTATTACTGGGCTTGTTAATCAAAATGGTGTGGCTTTCTTTTTTTCTTTTTTTAAGGAGCAATTCCACTGTTCAAGTCAATTAGCCCACCAAAGCTATTATGCTAGAGAAGCTACAATGTTATTCAGACTTCCCCCAGAGTATTTAGAGTATAAAATAAATGCTATTATTCAGAAGATACCAAATTGCTAAGCTTCTTAAATTCCTACAGTTGGGAACCTACAGTACATTAAAATGCTGAAACTCATTAATAGTCTTTTCTTTTCTCCCCTTCTCAGTTTTAGGGTCATCCACACGCTCAGCAACATTAAGAACAATAAACACACTGGATTCCAAGCAGAGAAAGAGACTTCTCCTTTGGATCCACTTCAATGAGTCAGTGAGGCATAATTGGCAGCCAGCCTCCCAGACAACAGCAGCTTGGTTCCTGCATTACCCTCCTACTCCAACAAAACCACAAAATGAGCTAGCCTAGTACTCTAGCAGGGAGGAAAGAGTAGTTAGATCATATTGGCCACTTGCCTTCCTACATCTCTCTTCAAAACATTTGATAACCGATACATAAAAAAGTTAGCAATGACTTTAACCCCTGCAATAAGAATTGATGGGTTTCATTTTGTAGAAGCAAATAAAGAAAAGAGGGAGAAGAGAGAACTATTCCTTCAACTCCAAAGAAAACTGGTCGACATGGGGAAAATGTTGGAAATTTAAAAATCATCACTTGTCACCCCTAACAGTAATAGCTGATTTAGGCAAGAATTGGAGGTGGATTAGCCAGACATGGTGGCACATACCTGTAACATCAGGGTGAAGTGGGAGGATGGCAGGTTCAAAGCCAGCCTCAGTAATTTAGCGAGGCCCTCAGCAACTTAATGAGACTCTGTTTTCAAATAAAAAATAAAAAGTAGGGCTGAGGGTATGGCTCAAAGGGAGAATGCTTTGGGTTTAATCTCCAGCAGGAAAAAAAAAAAGAATTAGGTATCCACTAGTTACAAGGGGAAACATAGGGATTTATTTATGGAGATACCTGCCAGAAAACACCTTAATCAAGAGATCAAAGGAGGACTGTCAGAATGGGATGAGTGAGCGCCATGTGCTTCACCTGAATCTACTTGTCAGAAGACACCAGCCAGGCTTCTACACAAACATCGACCTGTAATCACCAACAATGCAAGAGGAAAGAAAGACTGAGGGACTGCTGCAGATTAAATGATAATAAGAACTGATATACATGCCTGTAATCTCAGTACGTGGGAGGCCAAGGCAGGAGCATGGCAGGTTTGAGATCAGCTTCAGCAACTTAGCCAAACTCTCAGCAAACTAGTAAGACTATGCTGGAAGGAAAGAAGGAAGGAAGGAAGGAAGGAAGGAAGGAAGGAAGGAAGGAAGGAAGGAAGAGAGGGAAGGAGGGAGGGAAGGAGGGATTGGGGGTATAGCTTGGAGGTAGAATGCCCCTGGGTTCAATCCCCAGTCCAAAAAAAAGTATTTGTGATTGTGATCACTGATCCAAGGTTGAAGCCTAGTTCTCAACCCCTCCCCAAGAATTTTTGTTTATTACCGAGAACGTTAGTGAGATAAAACTTGACTACTCTCTGTAGATTAGACATCTATATTGTATTAGTATTCCTCTATAGGCATGGTGGCACAAGCTTGTAATCTCAGTACTTGGGAGGCTAAGACAAGAAGATAGCCAGTTCAAGGCCAGTGTAGGGTAATTGGGACACTTTTTTAAAATAAAAAAAAATAAAAATAAAAATAAAAAGGTCAGGGCATGTAGCTTAGAGGTTGGATGCTCCTGGGTTCAATCCCCAGTACTATGCAAACACACACACACACACACACACACACACACACACATACACACACACATTAATTTCTTGATGTTGATTATTTTGCTGTGGTTAAGTGAGCAAATGTCTTTGTCATTAGGACCTAAAACAAAAGTATTTGTGAATAAAGGAGCACCATATTTATACTTTTTTTCCAGCATATTGGAATAATAATAATAATAATAATAATAATAATAATAATAAGTACACATTTATAGAGAAGGTGATAAAGCAAATATGGAAGATGAAAATATGTGAAAAAATCTGGGTGTGGGAAGCATTATCTGACAAGTTTTGCAACTTTATTTTAAGTTTGAATTTACTCAGAAGTGAGAGATAAAACAGCTGCAAACAGAAAATAAACAAACTATTAGTCTTGATAGCCAAAATCCAAAAAAAAAAAAAAGAAAAAAGTATTCATCACGAGTACTTCATCTTATAAAAGAAACATAAGGACTGTAGACTGTGACTTGCATCCAAACTGCTCTCCCTGAAGATGGAAGGAACAGGAAAGCAAGCCATGTGGCTTCTGCTTCCACGGATACCATGCGACTGTCCTGCTCAACACCTTGGACAGCGCCTGGTTGTTTGGTTCATTTGTGTACTATTAGCTCATAGTTTACCACTAACCGTTTTAGGTCACATGTCTGCCTAGGTGACCGTGCAAACGGAATGAAGATGGAGATTCAAACTCGATTCCAGGCATCTCTAAGCAAAATAGTACGTACAAGAGCCAGGTCATTTTCCTTAAGTGTAGACATAACTCTCTTCGGTCCCTGCAATGCTCATGTGGCCCTGCCAAATTTGCTCCTCATAATGGAGCCTATCTCAGTAGTATCAGGATCATTTCCACAATAATAGACACATGCTATGCTTTTGCAAGCTTGCACTCTTGGGTACACATGACCTCAAACAGTGGTTGATGTATCTGACTAATATATAGAAAAAAGGAAATGTTGACACCCACCCATAAGGCAGTAGGCAATATCTGGAGACATTTTTGTTTGTCACAACTGGGTTGGCTGCTACTGGCATTCTACATTTGCAAGAAAGTCTCCTACCACAAGGAATTACTTGTGAAAGAAAGTAACTGCTATGTCAAGGTGGAGATTCCCTGGTATGGATTCCTTTAAAAGAAAAAACAAAACAAAAAAGGGTACATATACACACGTATAACAATCCTTTTATGTAGTGCTATATAAAAGAATTTATATGTATAATATGTATAAGTTTACTATATCTAATTGCATATGTATCACTATATATTATATATCAGATATAAATAAAACAAAACTTTCACTATTGATTTGTGTATTTTTATTAAAGAGTTCTTAAATATGTTCAAATGTATAATCAGGTATAAATTTCTCTGTTCATAGCTTAAAAGGAACTATTAAGCTACATAAACTTTGAAGTTACATAAAAGCAAACTTGTATAACCGACACAATTCAATTAAAACATTAATTTATAATTATGCATGATGCAGTTCTGCAAAATGTAAGTGACCACTTGTAATCTGAATGTTACTGACTGATGCTACATTGAATAGTTCTGAAATTCATAGGCTATGTTATTTATGCCATATGACATTCTGATGCTTCTACTACTTTTCTAGTAAAAACTATCTGAGTGGAGCTTGCCAGGGTAACAGCTTTCATTTGGCTTAAAAGCATCCTGTGGGGTGTGTGTGTGTGTGTGTGTGTGTGTGTGTGTGTGTGTGTGTTACTGGTGATTGAACCCAGGAGCATTCTACCTCTGAGCTACATCCGCAGCCCTATGTACTGTTTTATTTTCAAACAGGGTTTCACTAAATTGTTGAGAGCCTCACTAAGTTTCTGAGGCTGGCTATGAACCTATGACTCTCCTGTCTCAGTCTCCCAAGTACTGTGATTACTGGCATGCACCACCATGACAGCTAAAAACATTTATTTAATAAGTCAGCCTCTTTTCTCATTAGATCCATGGAAGTAGACTTCCTTGACATCATGTGGTTATAGATGAAGACAGTTTCAGTGATGTTAGCTGGCTATCTAGGTCTTCTCGAATAGGCTGTCATAATTTTAAAAAGATCACCATAGAGTAGAAAGCTCCAAATGTATACATTCCCATAGGAAACCCATGAATCCTTACATTCATTTCCACAGACTCTAGCAAGAAAGATGCCAAATACAATGAAAAAAATGCCAGGAATTTCCATGGATGATCAGTCTGCTTTCAAATCTGGAAATGTGAGTGTATTACCTACATAAAAGTTTGCAGATAGATAGAGGAATAAAGGGTTTAGAAGAGACCATGAGCTAACAGTATACCAATAAACCAAGCAAATAGACACAGACAAAGGTGTTGAGTATGATGATCACAAAGCATCAGGAGAAGCAGATGCTGAGTAATTTGCTTTCGTCTTCTTGTGTCTTGAAGAAGAGTACTTTGAATGCATGAACAAAAATGTAAGTCTTCCTGTTTCTTTTATAAGATGAAGTACTTATGAGGAATACTTTTATTTGGGGGATTTGGGGTTATCCAGGCTAAAAGATTGTTTATTTTGCTTTTGCAGCTGTTTTAGCTCTTAATTTTTAGTAAATTTAAACTTGCAAAAACAGCATCATGCATACATAGACCCAGGTACACACACGTGTACACTTTAATTCTGGACAAGTAAGTTTACCTCTTTTTGGCTTTGTTTCCTGGTCCTTGAAAAAATGACACAACTACCATGGGGTTATTGTAAGGATTACATGGACAATTCAGCAATCTTCAGTATCTTTCCTTCTCCTGGTCTTAATTGGTTGTACTTATTCACTGGGTTCCTATCTGAGCTTTCTTCTCAAGTAAATGAGACACAGCTTAAAACTGAGAACTTGAAGGAATAGGTAACTGCATCAATTTCAGAACACTTCAAACAATGTTAAATACATATACAAAATTATCAATACCGGCCTCAAGAACATGTATAGGGAAGGAGAGGGAGTGGGGCAGGACCCAGAGGGAAAAAACCAAGTGCTGTGCGCATGTGTATTCTTATCACCCTGAACCTCATTATGATGTATAATTAAATGCACCAATAAAATATATCAAAATAAATAAGATCCAAAATTATATACAAATATATATATATATGAAATAGTGTTAAATACACTAGGAAAATCTCTGAAAGATACACCTAACTAGCATATAGAAAACCAGATGTGGTGGAGGACTGACAGGAAGGTCAGTGAGGAGAAATATCACAGGTTCCTTTTATTTTTTTCTTGCCATTTCTATTTCCATATGAACCCCTAAAGAAGTGTCAGAATAGGAATTGCAATGGCTGAATATGACACAATTTACACAGAGGGTGGATGGATTTCAGATTAACTGAGAGGAAAAAAATTACCAAATGCAGAGAAGTCAAAACCGTGTCCAAGAAGGCAGAAAGGCAGAGCCTTCCAGACAGGAATGAGCTTCCTGTGGGATGCATAAAGAAAAAGGTCCAGTGCAGCCAATGCAAAGGGAACAAGGTCAAGCAGCTGTTGTCATGAAGTGGATGGTCCACAGGTGGGTGGCATTGTGAGAGACCGTGTGGGGCCTCCGTGCTGGGGACTGCTACCATGTTCTTAAGGGAAATGGGAATGCTTTGAAGAACTTAAGTTGGGAAAGACATGGTCTGCATTGTTCTAGAAATAAATAAATTTTTGTGTAAGAGAATGAAAGTGGAGAATGAAATAGAGTGAGGTTCCATTAGCTGGGGGGCAGGTAGGGGATTCAGTAGACCAGGAGAGCCACTGGGGGGGACCAGTGGAGACAGTTGTCAGATAAAACAGATGAAGTCATCTATTTTCCAGGTAGACTCTGTCTGCTTCCTCAAAGATATGATGTGAGGAACTTCAGACAGGAAGGTTTAAGAATGATCTCAGGGGAGCCAGGTGTGTTGGCCCACGTGTGTAATCCCAGTATTTGGGAGGCTGAGACCAGAGGATCTGGGTTTGTGGCCAGCCTCAGCTACCTAGTGAAGTCCTCGGCAACTTAGTGAGACCCTGTTTCAAAATAAAGAATAAAAAATAGGGCTAGGGGTGTAGCTCGGAGGTAGAATGCCCCTGGGATCAATCCCCAGTACTGCAAAAAAAAGAAAAAAAATGATCTCAGGGTTTTGACATTTGCATTTTTGCCCACACAGTTACTATTCATTGTTATAGAACATATAGAGGGCCAAATTTGAGAAGGCCTGAGGGGAATCAAGAACTGTTTGTTTGCGGTACTGAGGATTGAATCCCAAGGCATTATATATCCCCACCTTGATTTATTTATTTTTTTCCTTTGAAACAGGATCTTGCTAAGTTGCTTAGGGTCTTGCTAAGTCACTGAGGCTGGCCTCAAAGCTGCAACCCACCTGTTTTAGCCTCCCAAGCACTGGGATTACAGACATGCATCATCATGCCCAACTTAGGACTCACTTTTGAATACTTTAAATTTGATCTTAAAGCATCCATCAGACATTTATGTTCATGGTCTGGCATCTAGATTCAAAGAAAGTAGTGAGGAAATATAAATGCAAACACTCAGGAACCTTGGGATATCACAAATCTGGTTTTATAGGCTTACTTTAGCCCAACATTTCTATAGCACTCAGTAGACAGGAAACATTTTCTCCACAAATAAAGGAATGCATATATTGGGATATAAAATAGGAAACAGAACCAGGGCATCTGAATGATAACCATATCCACAATGTTTATCAGGTAACAGAAAAGACTAGCTCGAGGTTCCACCATTTACAGCAGGAAATTCTGCTGGTCAATATATCTATCTTTATGAAAAGTCCCCTGACTCTTATAAAGAATATTTTTAAAAATATACAGGTTCAGCTGGGTGTGGTGGTGCATGTCTGTAATCCCAGGACTTGAGGGGCTGAGACAGGAGGATAACAGGTTCTTGGCCAGCCTCAGCAACTTAATAAGACCCTCTGTAACTACTGAGATCTATTTCAAAATAAAAAATAAAATAGGGCTGGGGGATTTGCTTAGAAATTAAATCCTGACTTTAGTTCCCTAGGAAAACACACACACACACAACACACACACACACACACACACACACACACACACACACACACACACAGAGTACAGTTCCCTTCCCATTATCTCTTTGTAGATTTTTGAAGTCAAAGTCTGTGTTGTGGTCCAGTAACAGTTGGGAAATTCTTAGAAACAGAGAAACTCAGGCCCTACCCCAGACCTACTAGATCAAATCTGTATTTAATAAGGTTATCAGGTGATTCACATGAACAGGAGAGTTTGAAAAATAGTTTTGTTTTTTTTTAAGCTAAGACTCTCTTGGTTTTATGGAGATTATTCAGCATATTCATATGGTATAGCCACACAGTAAAAAGAGGACACTTCACTGATTAGCTAGACTGCTTTAACATCCAGCGAGGAATGCTGTTGTTAAAAACAAAAAGAATGTGTGCATGTATTGACTTGGAAATGTATCTAAGACACACAAGTTGAATTTCTTCAAAAGCTACAGGGAAGGAGAAGGAGTGAGGTAGAATCCGGGGCAGGGGTAGGGGTGAAGGTCACCAAGTGGTGTGTGCATGTGTGTCTCTATGACTCTGAACTACAATGCACCAGTAACAATGGAACAAAAGAGCTAATTGAAGAACAGCATGCAGGACAGGAGTGGAGACCACGCTTCTGATTTATTACAGGATATCTCCTTGGTCCACCTGATTACAACACAACCATGGGAATCAATTGCAGGCCATTGCCAGTCCCAAAGCAAGCACATGAAGAATATCTGTCTGCTCTGTTTTCTTCCAAAGCTACAGAAGGCTGCTGGCTATGCACACATGCAACTCAGGTTGCAAGACAATTAACACTCAGGAGACAACCTCCAACCAACACAGTATGGAAGTTGGGCACTAAATACTCCATTTCCCTCATCGGAGGTATAGGTACATGGTTCCTCAGACGTTTCTCAGCAGGACTGGGCTCTAATTGCCCACAATCAACACCTACTTAAGAAAGCATGCTTGTTGGACTTTCCCTCATCTCTGTATCATTTTCCCTACTCTTTTACTTGTTTCTAGGATTACCTTTTAAATAATGAAAGGTACTCAAATCCATGTCTTAGAGTCTGTTCCAAGGAAAAAAATAATAATGCAGTTTTCAAAGTATATTTTATGTAGATATGTAATATACACTAGTATATACACTCTGTGTATATGTGAGTGTGAGTGTGTGTGTGTGTGTGTGTGTGTGTGTATGTGTGTGGAGAATAGTGGAGAGTTTACATATAAGATGGATAATGTTTGTTGCTAGTGGCGGATTGATAGGAGAATTTCCCTTGAGATATATTTTGTATTATTATCATTGTTACTGGTATTTTACATTTTTATAAACTAAAAACAAAAACAGCAGGATCATTTAATCTCCATACTAAAGATAGAGAGGCAAATATTAAGGGACATACAATTTTATAACCACAATGGTCATTTGTGAGCATCCCTCTATAGCTCCCATTTCCCAGGAGAATCTGACTGATCATGACAATGGGTCCCTTCACAAAGGCTGGCCCTTCATGACCTTTAGGAACTTCTTTTTCCTGAGAATACAGAACACCCACAGCATAGTCCAAAGTTAAGGATCCAGAAAACCATAGGGCATAATGAAGAAAATTAAACATACTACTATCAATTTATTACATAGCAAAATATTTTTTTTTCTGTTCTCTTCCAACTCTATTTTGATGCCTGCACTAGAATCACCCAGTCTAAATTTTACTACTCCTGAGCTAAGAGAAATATAAGGTTCAAGTCCCAGATTTCTATGTATCTGTAATGAATAAGAAGTTCTGATTTTATATACATTGGAGAAGTGTGCCTTTACAAAAACATTAAAAGATTTTTAAAAATAGGAAATTTTGTAGTTCTAATTTAAAAGATACCAACCCATACAGATTAAAAAAAGAAGAAGAACTGGATCCCATGGTTGTGTCATAATTTGTATTAATACTAGCAATTTACTATTACTATTATAGCAATACTTGAGTAGAAAAAGGGAGAAGAGAGGAGGGGAGGGGAGGGGAGGGAAGGGAAGGAAAGGGAAGGGAAGGGACAGGTCGTTATAGAAATAACTGCATAAGTTTAATGCAATCTATAATGAGAAGGTATGTGGCAAGGTCAAAACAAAACAAAAACTACAGTAATATGTTAAGAACAGTGTGAATAATAAGCAACAGGTTACAGTAGTAATAGTGACAATCTTTGGTTAAACACTTGCTATGTACTGAACACTTGCCTTTTATCACCTCTAATACCTGAATCTAGACTTCAACATCGGTGTTTTTGTCATCCCTCTTTTGCAGCTGAGACACTGAAAGTACAAGTAGATAAAAGACCTACCTAAAATTCACATAGTTTCCCAAGTCAAAATTCAAACCCAGGTCAGTAACTCCTGAATAGAAACTCTTAAAAGATACCAGACTACCACCAAGAACATAATTTGTGCTACTCTAAAAATGCTTATCTTAATATCAAATGCTATGGCTAATAGAAAAAGGAAAAAAAATGCATTATATGTGTGTAATACATGTATATCATATACATGATAATAGCTTCTTGACGTACTATGCCAGCCATAAAGGTGATTTACCAAGACAGAAACAAATTAGAATATCCTGACCTGGACTATTAACTAAGCTTCAACAAACCAAGAGTCTATCGAGGTATGTGGGGAAGAGAAATTGATTTAAAAAAGAGAGCATGTAGGTACTTTGGGGGCTACTACCATCACAGTACTTGAAGCAAAACTGGAAAAAAAAAAACTAAATATCATGCCCAAAAGGAAAGTTAAATCACTATACTTCTTTAAAATGGGAAATTATGTGGTTATTAAGAATGATCCTTAAAGAAAGTTTTAATAAGTGGAAAATAGAAATTTTATGAAGGTACAGGAGGGAAGAAGGAAAAAGTATGCTGGCACAGAATACATCTGCACAGAATACAACTAGAAGAGAACACATCAAAATTTTAATAATGGTTATCTCTGGGTGGTTGCATAAAGAATATATTTTCTTTTTCTTTCTTTCTTACTTTTCTATACCTATACTTTTTTTATGCTAGAAATGGTAAGACTTGCAGAATCGTTAACCTAATATAAATTCAGAAGAGCTTAATTTCCTTTTTGTTTGTAGAAAGCTATTTAATAGTCTTTTTACTTTCAACTAACATAGTAATAAGCAAATACCTTGGTGTGATTATCTGTGCCCTGTTATTCTGGTAGGTGTATGATCATATCTAGAGGATAAATTTAGAACAGTTGAATTATTAGATCAAAAAAATACTGTATTTTAGGTCTTCCCCCACACTTCTATTAATTTATCCCTCTCCCAGAAGTATATAAAAGTTCTATTTCCTTCACACCCCTGCAATCTTGGTGTAATACATCTTTTGCATCTCTGCCCACTCCTTGCTGAATTCAGGGGCCACATAGGCCTTCAATTCATTGGCATTCAAATGTCATGTTTTAAGACCTCTTTTTTTAACTTCCTGGGAATAATAAAGTAGAAAAAAAGATGGGGAAGCATCAAAGGGTGATCAGAATAGTGTGGGATTTGTGTGACCACACGGGCATGTGCATTAAAGAGATAATGCATACACAGGATAAGGCACCAAGGCACAAAACTGAACAACTCCTTCATCAAACACTTTCAATGCCCCAGCAGCTAGCTGACTCCAAAAGAATTGATTTGCCAATAGAGGACTAAGCCCACAGTTTTGTCTCTGACCTTGAGGCTAGTTTTCTACTTCTTAGGGACCAGGTCTATGAAATGAAGCTAATGATAGAAAAAAAAAATCATTGGGGGACAATGAGGGTGAGGTGGTTGTGCTGTGGACACTCAGGGAAGTTCTCTCATGGAAAAGGTTGTACGCAGAATTAACTATCACATCACAATTGGTACTCAGTCACATGACTGAAGAGAAGAAGGGCTGATTCCAGAAAGGTAACAGCAAGTAAAGCTTCAATTTCAGGTAGATCTGTTTGGCTTAAATAAAACAAATTTTGGAGAAGTACCGAAAGTTAAAAAGATGCATTGGGATATACATACAGAGGAAAGAACATAGGATTTGAGTTACAAAATGTATTTTCCTAGTACAAACAGTTGTTTGGTCTCACTGAATGTTGCTTTTCCAAGCCCAAAACAAAGTACTCTATATCAATATTAGAGGGTTGCTAGGAAAATTAGGTGAATGTGTTTCTGAAATGCTGAGACAGTGTTTGGCATACATCGGCATCCCTCAAACAGTGCCTGGATTTCACGCTGCTTCATTAAAGAAATAAGTCTTGCTTGACTGGAGCATGTTCTTTTATAATTCACAAAGAACTAGGAAATAACCTCCTTGAAAATATTGTTAAAATCAAAATTTCAAACAAAACCACTAATGGGGCAGGGTGGAGGGTCATACGGAGAAATGGAATTACGAACTTCTTGCTCTTAGCTTTTTTTTTTTTTTTCCAAGAAATTACAACAATTATCTATTATGTATAGGGGAAGAAACCACACAAAATCCCCTTGTGCTTTGTATCATGGAGTTTCTACAGCTCGCTCCTCATATAATGATGCAGGACCCGGAAAAAAGATTTGCCTCTAGGCCTGTAACTTGTCATATTCATCACGGGCCAAGTTACAAAAAGAGCCCATTCAATGCCCCCTCTGTTTCTTCAGGGATTTTACTTGGACTCGAACTGCTTAATTTTTTCTTATTTTTATCATCTTGCTCTTTCATGAAGGCGCAAGCTTTGGGGTTGTAGAATATTTGCTTTCATTATTCAAGGGTGTATTCCTACCAAATAGAAGGGATCATGGCATATCACAGGTGTTCAATAAATACATGCTGAAAGAGTAGGTGTTTTTGAGCAAAGTTTTGGAGTACTGCGCAGTTCCCATACACTCAGGAAAGGATACATGCTTGGGTATGAGTGAGAATTAGGGAATGAAGAATTGTCTTCCTCAAGTTTGGAGAGAATGTGAAATGGAATGGAATTACTGAGAAGTTCTTTAAGTCAGAAACTAAATAGGCACATGTAAAAATATATTCCAACCATGTTTTTTTTTGGAGGGGGAGGGTACTGGATATTGAATCCATGGGCATTCTACCTGTAAGCTACACTCCCAGCACTATTTTATTTTATTCTTTTAAATTTTGACACAAGAGCTCACTGATTTATGTAGGGCTTTGCTAAATTGATGAGGCTGGCCACAAACCTTTGATCCTCCTCTCTGTCTCCTAGATGCTGGAATTCCAAGCATGTGCCACCACACCCAGCTATACTCCAACCAATCTGACAGTGTAGACTGGACTAGTCCCTTTTGTGTAGAGGAGCCAGCACAGGATGTGTGATGTACGCATAGAATTAGGGGGAAAGTCAATTTCCTCCAAGTATGAGGATGCCTGGACGCTTTCACTACATAATTCTCTCTTTGAATCTAAGAATGGTATGCTAGGTAGCCTCGGAGATTAGCATGTTCTATCTTACTATTCTTTTCAGCACGAAACAGCTTATTATAACATCTCTTAAGAATCTTAAGTATCCTTATGTGGGGCCAGAATTCAGATACCAAGAACAAGAGAGGGTATTAAAAACCTACCAAAATATAAAAGTGAAAATTAATGAAAGAGGGAGAAGGAGGAGAAACTTCATGTGATTGATAAAGATCCTAAAGTCCGATTTCAAAAGAAATATGTAATCTGTGGAGCAAAGGGGTTTGCTTGAAATCATAATATTTTTAAAAGCTCAATATGATAGATACTTGTTACAATAAGCAATTACTACAAAGATCATAAAATATTCATATTACCAAAGAGAAAACACATTGGTCAGCGCTCTCTAGAGAAACAGAACAAATGGTGGCTATACAGATAAACAGATGACATACAGAGAGAGATAGGTATAGATAAATACATATATAGAAGAGGATTTGATATGAGAATTCAGTTTATGTAATTATGGAGGCCGAGAAGTCCTAGGATATACTGCCTGCAAGCTGGAGATGCAGAGAAGTGGTGGTATAATACAGTTTTAGGTTCAAGACCTGAGAACATAGAGGTTCCTGGTTTAAGTCTCAGAGTCCAAAGTCTGAACCTGGAATTCTGATGTTCAAGGACAGGAGATGCTGGAAGCCCCAGTGCCAGAACAGAGGACAAATTCGTCCTTCTTCTACCTTTCTTACGGACTCAGACTCTCATTGGATTGGATGAAGTACAGCCATCTTGGGGAAGGCCGATCTTATATACCTGTCCAGCAATTCAAATGCTCATCTATCTCTTCCAGAAACACCTTCACAGACACATGCCAAGGGATGAAGTTTTACCAGTGACCTCGGTATTTCTTAACCCGGCCGAGTTGACAGAGTTATCTATCACAGCGAGACATGACACCAAATGTCCTATTGCAAAAACAGAAAACATTCCTTTCTCTTAGAGAATGAGAGAAAAACAAATGAAGGAGAATCTGAACATCTAACTAAACTGTAGGCTTTATTCTGGAGGAAAGTGTTCTTTTGTCACAATCAATCACACAAAGGAGAAAAAGCAGCAGCAAAGTGGTCACCCCAGAGCACAATGACCCTATTATTCAAATGCCACCCCAAGATGCGATGGGCAGCTGTCATTCATCCAGTTTTTAACCCTTTAATGATGGCACTAGCACTCACTTTCACCCTGGTAAATAATGCAGTTGCTTTGCCTTGTTATTTTCTTCTTCTTCTTCCGTTCCTAGCATTGATTCAGATGTTTGTTAAATCACAAAAGGCAATAGCTAATCTTTGTGATGATCCTGTCCAAAGTTTAGAACCATCCATCCTCTTTATGTGTTTAAGTCAAGAGTGCGCCAAGGATCAGAGTTTGTGTGTACTTAGCCATGGGAAAAGAGTGGCCCTGGGAGGAGAAAACTGGATCCTGACCCAGCTTTTGCTGCAAGCTCCTCCTGAGAGTCAAGGTCAGTCATCTGACCCCTCTTGGCTCTGGAGTGTCTGCATCTGTTTGAAATGATGGCCTCTAAGATCTCTTTCAGCTCCAAATTCCATGACTGTATCCATCAGGCAACCTCCTAGGCCAGGCTCCAAGTTGCAGAGAGGCCACGGACATGACCCAGATATGCACACTGGGGCCAAATCCACAGACCCAACGCATTGAAACTCCCATCTCAAACATGCTCAGAACAGCTCCGAGAGCCAACAGATGCGGAGAAAAATCACTTCCAGGAAGACTCTAAGGGACGCGTTCAACACTGGGCCAAAATTACATGTGGAACTTGTAGAGGTGAGGTCATAAATGTAATCCAGCTCCAATAAATAGGAAGGATGTCTTTAAGCTTTGGATGGGATTATAACAAGAGCTAGTTGTTTGTAGAAATAGCGGCTGTCCAAGCTAATATGCCAAGGAATATGACACAATATTTGGGAACAATTATGTTGACACGTTCTTAGTTTATTGTATCCCAGCTGTATCAAGTGGGTTAAAAAGTTGTGAGGAAACATGATTAGAAATAGTAGGGAAAATAATCATAAAATTAAAATTAAAATTTAATCATATAAAATACACGTAATAATCATTGCTATTCATAAGCAAGAAAAGTATTAGGTCATGTTAATTAGCAAATACGTGCCTTGATCCTTGCTTTTTAGATACTATTTTATATTGACCCAAGCATTTTAAAAATAACATTTAATCCAGGCATGGCGGCACACACCTTTATTCCCAGTACTTGAGGGGCTGAGACAGGAAGATAGCAGGTTCAAGACTGGCCTTGGCAACTTAGAAAGGCTCTCAGGAATTTAGCAAGACCCTGCTTCAAAATAAAAGATAAAATATGGCTGGGGTTGTAACTCAAAGGTAGGATGCCCCTGGATTTAATCCGCATACCACATACACAAAACAAAGGAAACATTTCATTGTTTTCATGGCTCAGATGAGAAAAAAAAAACTTTCCTTAGCAGTAACAAATTTATCTTATTTCAGAATGGTCTGAGGTTAAAAATGTTAATAGCTCATGGATGAATTCAACTGAGCCAATAATAACAACTTTGCCACCAGAATTCATATTGCTTGCTTTTTCTCCCCAGGAGAAAATAAACACCACAGTCAATACAATGTTTATTTTCTTCATTAATCTATATTTAATGCCCAGCACAGTACCTGATGTATAGTAGGCACCCAGATATTTCCTGATGAATGAACTAATGTCCCTTGGCATATGTTACAATGGTTTGTTCATAATGCAAATTTAGAAACTGAAGTATTTCCATAAGGCATAGCATTAAATCTATGCCAAGTAATAAAAAAATAATGATATGCAAAGGAAAGCATGATATTTCTGGAAGCTTCCAGAGAGAACTACAAATGCCTGAAACTCCATCTTAAATGGTGTACTAAAATATAATACTACTACTAATAATAATAAAAATGGCAAAGCATATAGCCTGACAGTCAACATGGATGGAGAAAACCCACTGGAATGTGAAGGATTGTGGTAGCATCTCCACATTAGAGCACTGTGTTTACTTGAAGCTGAGTCTACTGCTTTGGAGGACACATGGCTGGCATCGCTATTGCTCAGTATATTGGAAAAAGCATGAGTGTCCGAGTCAGGCCTTCTTGATTCCAACTGCTCTATCTGCCATTTTTTAGCCATGGGACCTTTTGGGACTCATTTAAACTTTCTGAGCCTCGGTTTCCCATAGATTGACTGTGAGCTTCCTTGCAAGACTTCTGGAGAAACAGAAAGAGCATATATGCAGAGTGCTCGTGTGGAGTCTGAATACAGAGTATGAGCAGTGAATTTTCGCTCTTATTATCACCAAGACATTATTATCTACTACTGACACAGGAAAGAAAGAAGATGTTTAAACTTAGTATTCCTAATAGATATTTGCTGCCAAAGAGAAAACAAGTCTATATGAATACATACAGCTCAAGTTCTTCCTATTTACAAGCTGAAAAGGCAAATAAATAAAACGTCCAATGATAGAGAGGTGAACTTTTCAAATCAAAAGGGCTTAAAGGGTTTCTTCTTTGGAAATTTTCCTGTGTGGAACAACCAAGTTTGAATGAGTAATGTCCATTTTCACCTGAATCCCCTCCTTCCGTTTGGCTGATTTCCATTTCATACAGAAGTTATGAATATAACCTGAAAAATGGTAACTTGTTTCACTCTCGAATATCTTTCAACTATCCTTTCACATTCTTGACCCCCCGTTCACTCCATTGCCTTTTAATGTTCTTTGAGACTGGAAAAGTATGAAAGAAAAAAAATGGCTTTTATATAAGATAATACTTTAACTTTATGATTATATATGATTATAGTTTTCTTCAAGCAAGAATCAAATGTGAATGCCGCCTTATTTCAATTATCCACAGGCAGTTTATTTAAAAGTTATAGCTTAAAATGTGCATTATATAAGGCATTTGTATTCATATGTGAGAAGAGAGAACTTCGGGGACAAACAGAAATGATTCTGGATAATTCATTGTTTTAGTTTATATTAGCCACCCCTGCCCTCCATTGGAGATAATTGAATTGGCAGCATTGGTGAGTCTTGATAATGAAGACAATAATTCTTTAAAATCTTAAATCAGAAAGGCACATGGTTTTTTTAAAAGACAAAATTTCATTGGGCCAAGCACATAACTCAAAAACCGTAAAACTACTCTTCATTACACGAAAGCCAATCTACTTCTCACAAAAGGCAATATAGCCTTTTGATTTTCTCTAATCCTGTTGGGAGCTGATGCTTGATCCTAGCTGTAAAGATGAAGGCTTAAGACCCTCCTTGGACTCCTTCTTGCAATACTTCTATACTTTTAAGGTTAGTCGTGGAATTGTCGGCACTCCTGACAAGAGCTATCAAACAGAAAACAGGGTCACAGTCCCACAATGTGACTGTAATTGCAAACAATCCAGTACAAGAATGCAAAGTGTGACTGATTATGCACTGGCTGCTGGTTGGTTTCACTGGGAAGCTGAACCTGAGACAGAGCTTAGAGTGTCATGAACCTTCGAAGGGGAGGGGGTTTTGTCACCTGTAGAAGGGAATGTAAGTAATCATGAGTGAGCAGAGGGGGAAATTGGGCTGTGATGTAGGTGTGACCTCAGCTGGCTCTAGTGAGAGCTAGAAAGGACCTTAATTGTCTAAGGGGGCCAGGCATTAAAGTACTGCACTACTCAGTTGTTGCTGTAGCTCATCTCCTAAAAGGTGACATTTTGGTCAACTGGATTTCTGCAGTGGAAACAATCCTTTGGAGATTGCAGGGTATTTGCCAACAGCCCTCCTATTAGCTGGGGCTTCAGAAGCAACCTGGGTGTGTGGGTGGCAGATCAGTGTAACCACATTTTTCAATATCTCCAAGGTCAGACAGCCTTCATAATGTGTGTGTGTGTGTGTGTGTGTGTGTGTGTATGTTACTGCGGATTTAACCCAGTATCTATCACTAAGCTCCACCCCTAGCTCTTTTTATTTTTCCTTTTGAAACAGGGTCTGGTTAGGTTGCTGAGAGTCTCTCTCTGTTGCTGAGGCTGGTCTTGAACCTGAGATCTTCCTGTCTCAGAATCCCAAGTACTGGGATTACAGGTGTGCACCACCATGTCTAGTTGTTTTTAGTATGATTTTGATAGATTTACAAGAAATAGTTGTGCCCCTGCTTGTCAAAGAGTCTCTTGCTTCCTATCAGAGCTAACTGGCTGGAATCCATGGATTCCACCATTGATGAGCAGTCACCACAGGTAGAAACAGCTCAGGGGGACTTCTCCCCACACCTGGGTGGGAGTATCAAATCCAGGAAATGACAATAAATAAAAATAAATTTGCACAGCTTTTAATACATTAGCAATAAAATGACTCATTTCCCAAAAGATCTGATTCCAACTCAGTAGGGATGACACTACTTATTATTTTACTTTCTCAAAGAGAACACCTGCTACAGATACCAGTTTGGGGTAATTTCTTATATGCTTGTCTGCAATAAGAGCCAGAATTAACCATGCACCCAAAATGATGGCCACCTAATCTCACAAGATTTAGGTCAGTGGCTATTTAATAACATAACCAGCATGGTTTAAAACTTTCCACCAGAGATTTAAATGAAAGCTAGAGATAATCAGTACTGAAGGTCATTTTCTACCTATTCTCTTGTTTCTTGAATTCTAAAGGAAGGTTGTTTTGGAAATTACCCTTCTTGTCTGAAGTACCATCGGAGAGTGTCAAGGGCTAAAGAATTAAAAACAAAAGTAGCACACATGTCTGTCAATCAGTGGGGGACTGATCTGCAATTTGTTGAAAAAGACATGATGTTCTTTAAATGGAAGGAGCAATCAGCCCATGTCAAGCGTGCCACCAGGAGTGTGTGACACTGTCACACTTGAGGGTCATCTCACAGGTGGGGCCAATCACCCGATGTTCAATGGAACTTAACAATAAAACACAGCACAATAAAAGTGTCTACTGAAAGCATGGCAATGTATAACAACTATAAGCTGTTCTGTATTTTGTAGGCTTTCTAAAATGAAAAACCTTGACCTGTCTTTTCTCAAATGGGCTTACTGGCACTTGACAAGTCTTTCCATTTCTACCCTTGTTTGGCAAGAAAAAACAGTAAGAAATTGTCCTGTGGTTAAGAGAAATGGCAGGAGACCAAAAAATAAAAGTCGTCTTTGATTTCTATAAACATGAATTGTATCTAGCCTGGCCTCAGGTGGGTTTGAAAGGGTAAACACATCAACAAAATTTAAAAAGGTATATCTTTTCCTTATGGGAGAAATAGAAAAATTGGTTTTTTGCAAAGAAATTATTTAGTAGTTTTTTTTTTTTCATTTCAGCTGTTTCTTTTTGTTATATGAAAAGTGATATTCAATCCATTGTCCTACTCTTAAAATATATTAACACTGAACTCTATTTCTAAAATACACAGATCTGGATGAAAAAAAATGGCTCTTTCATTCAAAAGGGCCATGGAAATGTCATTAATTCCTGCTTTTACGACTAAATGCTCTAGCTATATGAATTGATGTGCTTATTAAACCAATGAGCACAATCTACCTGGGCACAAAAATAGACTCTGGCTTATTTTACCCAGTTAACTTGACTTTTTTTTTCATATTTTTTATTGTAATAATTCATGCTTTGTATATACACATTTTTGTTAGGTATAAATTGATAAAGACAAATGTGCACACATTTCTCATCTGACCCTTTCCCCAATTCCCACCCCGCTCCCTCGCCCTCCCTCCCTCTCAAGTTCAGTTCAGTGAGTGATCTTGATATAATTGTGTAAGTACATCATGTGCCTTAGGATGTTCTCCCCCCTCCTCCCCACCCCCTGTCCATCCCCTTCGGTTAAATCAACTTCTTTGTTTATCGAGGATCTCTACTTTTTCATCTGGGGACCCTCTTATGCCCCATCTTCTCCCTAACATCCGCATATTAGGGAGAACATATGCTTCTTTACTCTTTGTGACTGGCTAATCTCACTTAACATAATGTTTTCCAGTTGCATCCATTTCCCTGCAAAGAACATGATTTTGTTCTTTGACTTTTTACAATGATAATCTTTGAAAGACAAACTAAATAGGTATTTCTATGATGTGTTTACAATATGCATGATAAACTTTTACACATTTTGGTTTTCTGGGGGCAAAAACAGTAATATGAAGAAACATTAGCCAGATGTGTAAAAGCCACCTTTCACAGAGGACATTCATTTCAAGCAATTTCTCTTAGATTTTTCAACCCATGCAAAGGAATGGGTTGTATGAACCCCACAGGAATTTGGAAAGTACACAGTAAGTACATCCCTCTACATTCATGCAACACTGACCTCCCTGAGACCTCAAGACAATGTCAAGAACAGATAAGTCAAAACCAAACCATCTTTGAAAAAGTCTGCATTTCTTTCTCTTCCACTGGAAGAAAATGGGTACAACTCTGGAGATGTGGGTTCTTTTAACACCATCTCCTATTTTTAGCATAAGTGGGAAATGCAATAATAAAAAATGTCCTAAATTGAGGAAACATACATGAGCCACTGTGGTTTTGCTAAGGAGTCCTTCTGTCAGATAAAGAGTGTCTAAATGACAGTGATTGACTCATGAACAGCCTTCACGCTCATGGCTCCATCCCTGAAGATCTGCAGAATGTTCTAAGATGTCACCCGTTGTTTTGCCTAGAGAGTTCTTTGTGGGAGAGGGGGGTACACGTTTTCATATTATGAGTTCTGCCAGACTCTGAGTCTAAGCGTTGCTGAAGGGCATCCTTGGAGATGTTTTTGTAGACCGCTCTCCTTTCTTCACCCCTAGCCACCCCAGGACTGCCTGAAAAATAAACAGTGCAGCAAGAAACTGAGCCTGCTCAAATCTGGACGTCTTGATTATGTGTCACTCTTGATTGATGTCATGGTGATATCATAGCATCCTTTGCAGAGCACAATGAATCAGGATTATAGATACTACAGTATCCTCAGAGATTTTATTAGAGGTAGGGGAACAGACGTAGCTATGCAAGCAATGGCAATACTGGGATCATGCTCTATAGCAAGCAAGGCATTATGACTGCTAGGACTAGATGTTTCTGTGAGGGGGACTTTCAGGACAAATTTAGGCATATGGCAAATCTGCCACTGTTGACAGTGTCTCTTGCTGACATCAAGGGGCAGAGTTCTCACATCAGCAGCATATGCTTCTTTGTATCAGAGGCCACCAATTATTCTGTCACAACAGACTGGAAGCCTTCGGTAGGTGACATCATGTCCTTGGAACTTCAGTGGCTCACAATTGTAAGAACCAGCTTGATGGGAATGACAGCCAGGGAGGGGAAGGCAGAGCCCTTGCAGCTGGGACACCTGCTGCTCGGCTGAAGAATGAGGAAAATTCAACCAGCGTCCTGTACTCTCTTGTTTGCAGGCAGTAAACAAACGTGAAATTACCATGATTCACTACATGAATACCAATACCCACTCTATGGAGTTAGCACTACCCTAGTTCTTAAGTCTGGAAACCAATACTAACTCGGAATATTTGTACATAGATCTCAGTGTAGGGTGTGTGTGTGTGTGTGTGTGTGTGTGTGTGTGTGTGTGTGTGTGTGGTGTGTGTGTGTGTTTTCCTCACCATAATCTTGTGACATGATTATGCTATGAGCATGCTTAGGAGTTTGCATGGGGGAATATAAAAAATGATGTTATGAGTAGAATAATGTAGAAGAAACCACATGGAATGACTAAGACAATCACAGAGGGTAAAACAAATGAAATATAGTCACAACAACAAAATACTGGCAAATATTTACAGGAGTTAAATTCCATTTTAAACCTGTTTATTGCTTTCAGTTTCACTATGTTTTTGCCGGTTGTACTTAACTATAGTGTTAAGGCTCTTTCTTATGCTTTGAAAAGATTTTTCTGACTCTGGCTTCAAAGAAAAGGAAAAGTTCCTACTGGTAACTTTAAAAATATTTTTTGGGCCATGCATGGTCATGCATACCTGTAATCCCAGTACTTGGGAGACTGAAACAGGAGGATTGAAGGTTCAAAGCCACCCTCAGTAACTCACAGTGAAGCTCTTAGCAATTTGCAAAGACCCTGTTTCCAAATAAAAAATAAAATATGGCTGTGCATGTAGCTCAGAAGTAGGATGTCCCTGGGTTCAATCCTCAGCCCCACACAAAATATATATTTTAAATCCTATTTTATTTTTATCAGTGCTGGGGATTGAACCTAGGGCCCTGAGAATGCTAAGCAAGCCCTTTACCACTGAGCTACACCACCAGCCCCTAATAATGACTTTTTTAGCTCTTTTTATAAGTTGGTGCCAATATAGGATTCCTTATGTTACAAAAGTAAAAGGGGGGGAGAAGAAAACAAAATTAATTTGCATAATGTGCCACTTCTAAAGACTAAGTCTTAATTTAAAGGAAAAATTGGGGGATTTACTTCATATACTTTCTTATATATAAAAATTATTTTTTAACTTCTTAGGTTACTACATGTAAATGGCACATTCTCATGGACCACAATGGCTAGGAAATTTTTCCACTCCTTACCCTGTCATGGGGTTGCAGTAACTGTCATGGGCCATTGGGCTGCCATTCACTCTACACATGACTGGGAAGGCTGTTGCTTCACCCAAAGAGTCAAATGGCCCCTAGATGAAACCTAGAGCCATCACAGCACTAGGGTATTGGCAGTAGAAAGTGGGTCCCCTCAGAAAACCCCAGAGCCAAATTAAACCAATAGCCACGTGACAAGAACCTTCCTAACTTCATAAGTTTGGAATTAAGATCTATCCTTGCTTAACAATGGCCAGAGCTCATGAATGCCATATTGGCCTCTTTTCTAAAGAATGTTTTCTCTTTATGGTTAGATCCTGCTAACTTTCACATAGAGATAAAGTATAGTGGCATTTGCTCTCCTGCCCCAGCTCTATAATCTTTGCTGTGATTCATTTTTTTCAGTAATTTTCCCAATGAAAAAGCTTAAAATCAACACAGCAGTTTGAAAAGTAAACTCAGTGTGTTTAAATAATTATAATGTAACTGGAGTGCCAAGGAAGAAAAAGAAGTAACTGATCTAAAATTGGTTGGTGCCCACTAAGTACCACTTTCTTAAAGTAATCCTGTAAAAGGTGCATTACTATTGACATTTTGTAGATATGAAAATTGTGCCTTTGAGAGGGTAAGTCACTTGTCCAAGCTGCAGAAATGTGTTGCTCTCAGGGGCTTGTTTTTACCTTTTAAAAAATGACTAGAAGCCAGGCGTGGTGGCACACGCTTGTAATCCCAGCATTCGGGAGGCTGAGACCGGAGGATCCGGGTTCGTGGCCAGCCTCAGTTACCTAGTGAGGCACTCCAAAACTTAGTGAGACTCGGTTTCAAAATAAAAAGAAT
Organism: Graphiurus murinus; assembly: GCA_004027655.1. Classification (NCBI taxonomy): domain Eukaryota; kingdom Metazoa; phylum Chordata; class Mammalia; order Rodentia; family Gliridae; genus Graphiurus; species Graphiurus murinus. The sequence goes on from PVLC010000727.1 coordinate 69,915, forward strand.
AAAAAAAGGGGCTAGGGGTATAGCTCGGAGGTAGAATGCCTCTGAGTTCAATCCCCAGTACAGAAAAAAAAAAAAAAAAGCCTAGATAAAGGAAAGTATAACAAGGAACCAAATGCATCTGTACTTCTATTCTGGGAACACATATCCCATAAAAAAGCTCTATGTATATCAATCTTTTTCTGGAATATACATGTGTCTTATATTGATTGTTTAATCATTGCAATAGAAGTGAAGATGAAATGAGTATCTAAAGGTTATAGGCATCTTTCAGAATAAGACTTGGAATCGGAACTCTCCTGACTCTCAGTTCACTAAATCCATTCTAATGAGGCGAGGTTTTATATACTTCAATAGTAAATGACTCGGCAGAGTTGGAAGGATGAAGAACACTTAGCTATGACATGGCAACCTGAAGGTTTTTAGTCAATTATTTGTACAAATATCCTGGGTACCGTGGAAAAATATTAGGAGTGAATCTACCTGTACCCAGAGAGAAAGCTCCTACCCATGGCATTTCCCAGCTGATGATATTCAGATGTCCCCTTAGATGGCATCTATTAAAAAGTGTCTGGTGGCTAATCTTTGCAGAATGTTTACTACAGAAATAATGATTTTTAGAGTTAACTAGCCTCTCTATCTCTCTGGGGCTCTTAATCATTCTTCTTAGCTTCCTGGTGCGTGATCAATCATTCTCCAAGTTGCAATGAGTGGTCTTTCATTTGTTTGCTGTTTTGTTTTTGTTTTGTTTCCTTTGGGGGATGTTCCCTACTCAAAACAGTTCTTTGTTGTCTTCAGAATTAATTTCAACTGGGTTAGCGAGATTATTAAAGCTCTTCAGATTTAACCCTAGGTTACCTCTCCAACTTCTTTGCCTTTCTCAACAACATAAAGCCCCTGTCTCTGCCCACCCACATGTGCATTTATAATCTCCCCCATGAATCCTCTAACCAGATTACTTATAGCTCTCCAATTTTCCTTTTTCTTTCTCTTACTCCTTTTGAACCTCCACCCATACCCACCTCATTTCTTCCCTTGACAAATTATACCTTGTCTTCACTTTTCCTGGAAAAAGATCCTAAAATATTGAATTATGACTTCCTCTTTCGTGCCTGCTTATACCTTACTATAGCATTTGCCAAACCTAATGTTCTATAATTACTGATTGCTTTGCCTGTCTAATCTTCTAAACCCCAAGGCCCTTGAGAGCAGGTATAATTTGCTATGCATGGTTGCATTTCAAGAGCCAGAGAACCTAGCATTTGTATAATGAATAATTTGGGAACATAGGTCCTATAAGAGATGTAGGAAAGATGTATTCCAGGGAAATTCTGAAGCTTCTTCAGCTCACGACCTGCCTGGCTGGGGATTCTTCAAACACAACATGGTTTTGGCGTTGATTCAGTGGCATATAGAAAAGAATGATAAATAACTCCATTCTGTTACTGTCTTCGCTAAGAAATTACTCTCTAGCTTATCACACCAAAGAGCCTCCATATTTTGATGTTTTGCTGTAACACATCTATAATAGACCTAAGGGCAGATACTGAACATTCAGAGAAAAGTGTCCCTGGGATCAAAGTACTCAAAGGAAAGACAGGATATCCAGAGGTCACACAGTGCAATCCTGTGACTTTATTTTAGGATGTGGTGAAAATAGCTTCAATGAAACATCTACCTTAGGAGAGCTGAGAGATCTTGAAAAATATAACTACTAGGGTACCTGGGCACCTCATCCAAACATACCAAATGTAAACTCTTTGTTCATTCTTAGAGGAAGTAAAATAGAAGCCTGGGCCATCAGTATCCTTTATATCTTTGCTCTGAGATGTACTACTCAAGGATCAGCTGCACTGACTTTCAGATACTGCCCAGGACCACTGAGTCATAATTAGAATAATTAGGCCAGGTAGTATAGGTACATGGGAACTGTTGTTTCAAGCACAAATCAGTATATTTTTACTATATGTCATTTAGCATTATGTGCCAGGGGGCTGTAATATGTGCATATATTATGGGGAAAAAGTTAACTATACACAATATTATGCAGCTATTAAAACCATAATGATAGAGAATTGGTTTTTGACATAGGTAATACTTATACTACAATTAACTTAAAAAAAAAAGAGGCTTTAAGAGTCTACATACATCTTGATCTCCTATGCTTTCAGGGTTGTAGGTATGTGCAAACAGAACCAAAGCCAGAAAGAAAAGGTTACTTCTGGGCAGCAAAAGTATAGGTGATTTTCCTTTTTGTGGATTTTAGCTTTAGGAAAAGATTTTACAGTTGGAACCAAAAGGTATTTATAGGAAGATTCTTCTTGTATGCAGAAAGGTCCTTCACTGGATAGTGTTTCATAAAACAAAAACAGAAGTGAAATAAAACAAACAAACAAAAAAACAACAAGCCAATTGTTATCAATTGGGAGCTGATTTAATAAACTCAGTTGTATTTAAAAAATGGGACTTTATGTATCTGTCACAAGTAAATGGGGAATTATTGCACATTATTATAAAGGAAGCACCACGGCATGTTAATAAAGCACTGTGGATAGTATACAACCTAAAAATGGTGAGAAGTCACAGTACACACCCATATATAATTGTGTATATTAAAAATAAATTGTAATATAAAACTGTTTTGTAGAAGAAAGGAATAGGGTGTAGAGGAAAGGAATACAAATATGACTTAATTGAATATATTTTGTTTTATTGACTTTATGACCGCTTTAGTGGTTTATATACTTTTAGTAAAAATGAATTAAATAAACAATCTAAATTTGTTGAGAGAAAAATAAAATAAATAAGCCCAAAGGAGTATATAGTTGATGGCAAAGCACAGACTGATTGCAATACATTGCAAGCTGGCTAGAAGTCTCCATTCACATACACCCTGAAGGGTAAGATAATTATGAAAGTATCTTAAATTTTCAGTATCATATTGTTAACAATAAGGTTGTATTGTTATTTTAAGATTAATTTTACAAATAATAGGCAAGACTCTGGGTTTGGTTCCTAGCATTACAAAACACAAAAGGAAACAAAATGCCATGTGGTTCTGAATTTGAGGTTGGAACACATGAAACTATGAGATGTTTCATCTTGAAAAAAGTCCTAGTCATTCTGTTGAAAATGCCTAGAAAAAAATAGTAAGTGAAAAGCAATGAACACTACCAGTACCCAGATTTTGATTTTTAATTTTCATTTCCCAATGAAAGGAACTAGGACTTCTTGAAAAGTTTATCTGACTCCAATTTTGGGATAAGAAAAATGTGAAATGAGCTTGAAATATCTTTTCTACCTGAAAGCAAAGGAATTGAAGCTACTTACATTGTATCAAAATAGCTGCTATGAACTGACTTGTCTCCGACCCTAAATTCATATGTTGAAATCCTAATTTCAATGGGATGCTTTTTGAAGATGGCAGTTTTGCAAGGTAATAGGATTTAGAAAATATCATGATTGGAGGAAGCTCTTATGAGTGTATTAGTACAACTTCTAGAATTGTGAGAAATAAATTTCTGCTGTTTAAACTACCAAGTCAATGGTATTTTGTTATGGAAGCCCTAGCAGAGTAAGACAATGACTAAGAAACCAACTTGAAGCCGGGCGTGGTGGCACACGCTTGTAATCCCAGCACTTGGGAGGCTGAGACCAGAGGATCGGGGTTCGAGGCCAGCCTCAGCTACCTAGTGAGGCCCTCCGCAACTTAGTGAGACCCTGTTTCAAAATAAAGAATAAAAAAATAGGGCTGGAGGTATAGCTCAGAGGCAGAGACCCCTCAGTTCAATCCCCAGTACCGCAAAAAAACCCCCAAAAAAACAATTTGAAGAGGTTCCCTTTGACCGCCTCAAGTGAGACAACTTAAGCATCAACAGAAGATATAATGACAACGGATTAAAAATACAGTGATATTGCTTGGCTATAGAATGTCCCCTGGAAAATCTCATGCATAGCAATGCAAAAATGTTCAAAGGTGGAATAATAGTTGAATTGCAAGGGTTCTAATCATATCAGTGGATAAATCCATTGATGGATTAAAAATTTGAATGGAGTTATTGGGTGGCAAGGTGGGCAGGTCGTGTGGCTGGAGCAGGTAAATCACTGTGGTGCGTGGCCTTGGGGACCATATCCATGTCCCTCATTCCCTCCGCTGCTCTCTCTCCGCTTCCTGCTGTCACCACACTCTGAGCTCCATAGTCATGACCCCGCCTCCCAAGGACTGAAACCTCCAAAACTTCCAGAACTGTGACCACATAACTCTTTCTTCCTCTAAGTTGAGGTTATCAGGTATTTTGGGTCAGCGCACTGAGAATGCTGACTAAAACACCTAGCAAATGCATTTATTCCCTTGAGTTCATGATGATACTCAAAACCAAGCAAAATGTAACTGAAGAAGTCTTGACTGTAAAATATTAAAAATGTTAAGAAAGACAATCATTATAGTTTATTACAAGGGAAAAGAATTAAGCATGGATTCTGTTTTTCCTATACAAACTGTATTTCAAGTCACACAGTAGTTAAAAAGTGGAAGTTTTGAATTATTTAAGTAGTCCAGTTTAACAAATGAGAATAAAATGATAGAAAATCACTACTTCTGAGAGGTCTGAAATGAAGAGAAATTTCTTAATCCACGCCTAATAAAGTAATGAATATTGATGATGATCAATAGTTATTATATCATACACACACACACATACACACACAAGCACACACAAACAACTAGAAATTATGTCACTTCTGAGGGCCCCATCGATGAAGCAATCTAGTCATCAAATAACAAAAAGACAGGTCAGAGGAACATGTTAAATGACACCTCTGGGGACTTGATAGCAAATTCTTCAAGTGCAACAAAGTCTAGGGGAGAAATAACTCACTCTATTAGGTTTCTTTCAAATTGTAGGTGGTGGTGGGAGAAAAAAATGAAAATAGTGACCTATAAAACAATATATATACATAAAATATATAGTATATATATATATATATATATATATATATAGTGTATAATTTTTGTGGTACTGGGGATTGAACCCAGAGGCATTCTACCTTTGAGCTACACCCCTAGCCCAATTTTATTTGTTATTTTGGAAACAGGATCTCGCTAGGTTGATGAGAGTCTCACTACTTGCTGAGGCTGTCCTCTAATCTGTGATTCTCCTGTCTCAACCTCCCAAGTACAGGGGTTACAGGTGTACACCACCATGCCTGGCTTAAAAGAGACTAAGAGAGATTCCATCCAATCCCTTAGGTAGACATAATTTGGATCCTGATTCAAGGAAAGTGAAACTTTTAAGAGAAAGTTTCAACATTGATTGAGCTTTAATGATATTGAGATTATTAGTTTACACATTAATTTTGTTATTAAGGCAAAGTTTTTAAATGGTCTGTATATTTAAAGAAACAGGCACACATATGTAAGTGTCATATTTATCATTTGTTTCAAATAACCTAGAAAGAAAAGAAGTGAATAGAATTATACATGAAATGATATTGGCCATGAGTAAATTCTCACTGGGTGATGGGAACAAAATGATCCTTATGCTATGTTCTCTATCTTTGCATGACATTTGTATTACAAAAATGGAAAATGCTAACAAAAGAAAAATGAGCAAAGCACATGAATTGCTAACTCACAGAAATGAAATGGCTAACACACACATTTTTAAACAATTAATAATTAGTGTAAAGAAGATTATAAATTAAAACCCTAACTTATTTTTCACTCCTAAGATTAATTTAAAACTAAGTTCTGTATTTCTTTCTCTGAATTCATGTTTGGCATATAGAAAAGCTACCGATTTTTTTTTTTTTTTTTTTTTTTTAGGTTAATCAGGGCACCAAGTACTGTGTGCATGTATGTCATTGTCAACATAATTTACATTATAATGGGAGGCCATAATGCACTAATAAAATCACATAAAAATAAAACTAAGTTCTGTGTTACTTAGCCTATTAGTTTAGTTTAAGAAAGAGAAACAAAATGAAATCTCTGCTCCTTCTAATGTGCTTGCCTTAGCAAGCTGCTTTCCATCAAAGTGGGGTCCAGTTTAGAGCTAGAATAACGAGTATCTTGAGTATGATGCAGCATAAATCTCCATGCCAGCACAAATGCTAGTCCCTAAGTGAATACCAAGGTTCCTCTCAAGGGTCTTCTTTTAAAGGGTTGCTTTGAACAATATAAATGATGGTTTTAAATCAAACTTTCTAGAAAATGAGGTATTTTCCTTTTTGTTGCTTTATGAGGAATCAGAAGATTCTAAAGCTCTTATGAGATGATATAATTGAGAGATACACGAGTTATCCATGCCACAGTGACTGAGAGAGGAAGGAAGGAAGGAAGGAAGGAAGGAAGGAAGGAAGGAAGGAAGGAAGGAAGGAAGGAAGGAAGGAAGGAAGGAAGGAAGGAAGGAAGGAAGGAAGGAAGGAAGGAAGGGGAGGGCAAGGAAAGGAAAAGGAGGGGGAGGGAGGAGGAGAAGGAGGGGAGGAGAAGAAGAAAAAGAGATACAACAATTTAAACAATTTTGAACCCTTAATATTTTATTAAAGAGCTTCCAGAAGCACAGACCATCCAGTGATATCCATGGACCTACAAAATGCAAACCGATCATCTCTTCACCTCTACCCCTGTGGACAGTGAAGCTCTCTCACTGGTGTGTTGTATGCATAGTCATATTGAGATTATTTCAGAACATTATATTAGACTCCATCCTATCATCTATTTTAATTGGAAATCCCAACACCATCACTCTTTTTCTCCCTAAGCCAAATGAGTCAATATTAGAAGATAAGTATTTTGTGAAACTCTTTAACAGGGTAATATTAATACTATAAATTTTTCTTGGAAGAAAAAAAATGTGTAATCATATTCAAAGAGTCAAAACAATAATTAAGAGGAGGTTCTACATCTTAAGTGCAAAGACATCTCCTTAATAAACAGCAGGAATAGCATCGTCCACACAGAGTTCTTCCACAATGTGTAATACTTGGTAAAAAGCAAGTGAGAAGATTTGGAAGAAAGGAACAGTAAGCGACTGAACTCACTTGTCCTTCATGTTTGGATTGGCATGTAAAAAACTCAAATTCCCTTCATGCTCATTTCCATATGAAATGCTGTTTCATTTAACCTCACATCTTTAACCACCATTCATAAAAAGTCAGCACATTGGGATGAAAAAACAAAGAGTACTGAGCAGAAATCAAGTTTCCTCCAAGGACTGTTTCTCCACCTACCACATTCATGATGATGTCCATTGCATCTCAGCTAGAGAACATATATGAAAAAATACCTGGTTTACAGGGCTTTCAAGACACAAACTGCCCCGGTTTTTATTATTCCAATAAGAGCAGGAAATTGTTGATTCTCTGTTTTTCTCTCTCATCAGGGAGTACGTTTTGCCAAGGCTGCATTTGCTGGGTATGTAGAATTCTGTGCATTACTCAGAACTTTCTGGACACTTATAAAACTGAAGCCCTGTGGCTATAAATAGAATAACAGGAGTCTGAAGACGGAGCATTAATTTCACAGGAGTGTAGACACAACCACAAGCCTGTCCCTTCAGGGAGCCCACATAAAACAAAGAGACCGGTATGAAGATGTTTGTGTTGTGTTTCCTTCAGTTGTTAAGACTGAGATGTGTGTAACATGTCAGAGAAATAACAATCTTCAGCAATGTAACAAAAAGGAGAGAAGCTGGTAGAATCTGCGTTTGAATGCACTAGTGGAAGGTCATGTCGTTTAGGTAGCAGAGTAGCTATCTAAGTTAAGTTTTTGTATACCAGATTTCTTCTTCCCAGAAGCAGATTATTAAATCAAAATAAGCTCTATCATGTCAGTTCATGGATAACACTGATGTACAGAGTTGCTCAGATGGGCAGAGAGATAGAATAGCATGTGGGTAAAACAGATAATATAACCACATAGGTGGGCTCAGTCAGAAGCGAGGACACAGCCAGGTATAGTGGCACATGCCTATAATCCCAGTATTTGGGAGGCTGAGACAGAAGGAACACAGATTTGAGGCCAGCCTCAGCAATTTAGTGAGAGTCTGTTTCAAGATAAAAAAAAAAAAAAAAATACAAAAGGATGGAGTATAGCTTGGAGGTAGAATGTCCCTGGGTCCAATCTTTAGTACCAAAAATAAAAATAAAAAAAAGCAAGGACACAAGGATTGATGGTTTGTAGGAAGCTGTCCAAAATGCCATAGGCTTATGATAGTTTCTCTTTAACAAAACTATATTTGTTTCAATATCGGATTTTAATAAATCCATTGTATCCTGAAGAATGTATGTTCAGAAAGAGTCTCATTAAAATCTCCCCAACAGACACCAGTGTGACTGTATGAGTAATTAAAACACATGCTATGTGTGTCTATTTATATTCCCTTGACCTTACCACGACAGGACACACAGGCCCTGCCTTTCTTTATGCAAGGCCTTCTCAGTCTAGCTGCTCCTCTTTTCAAACAAGCCACAAGAGCTGGGGAACTAGCAAACCATGGGGGAGTCATTTAACTAGTGAAAGCCAGGGGCTGGTGTATAAATGACCCAGTTCCTGCTCCCCTCCCCCTGGGTGTGATAACTCTGAGGTGTGTATCTTGCACTGGATCTGAGAGTTATACTATGGGACTGACCTTCAATTCCCACAGTGAAGGCTAGGTTGATAAAGCCCTCCGGTCTCACACCCCACTCACGACTGGTGTTTCTTCATCATGTCCCAGAGTAACTACTTGTTACTTTTTTTTTTTTTTGGAACTGGGCAATAAATCCAGGGACATTCTATCTCTGAGATAAACCCACAAGCCCTTTTTAGTTATTATTTTTTTTTTTTTTTTGTATTTCGAAAACAGGTCTCACTAAGTTACTGCTTGCTAACCTCAAATATGTGATCCTCCTGTTTCAGTCTCCCAAGTATTGGGATCACAGGTGTGTGCCACTATACTTGGCAATGATAAATCACTTTTTCTTGAATATCTTAACATCTGCTTTTAGGGGAGCCAAAATAACACATAAATTATAAACCCTCTGTTATAACCCTCTGTTATATATAAGGTGATTTTATAAACATCTAAATTCCCACCACTTTCTGTCTTCTGTTCAGAAAGGAGGAAGCAGCAGTCAGCTGTGAGGCAGTGTGGCCGATGTAACAAAAGATCCCCTCTTCTCAGTTCGTATGCAGGGTGACATTGCTGCTTCAGAACCTTTCAGCAATCAGTGCTTAGTTGCCTTCCATGAATACCCTATAAAGTAACTATAAATGACCACCCTTAATTAGTTTGCAATCATAATGGCAAGTATCACCTATCCTGCGCTTGTTCTATTCCATGCTGGGTGCTAGTTGCATTTATCCTACTAGTGAGGCAGGTACTATAATCTGTGCTATAATCCTCATTTTGGATTCTATCTAACTCCAATTAGAAAGAGAATCATCAAGCAAACACACAAACAATAATAAAAACTGATGAGAATGTGGGGAATAGGAACTCTCGTACACTGTGGGTGGGATTGCAAATTAGTATAGCCACTATGGAGATCAGTGTGGAATTCTAGAAGACAAGGAATGGAACCCCTATATGACCCAGATATACTACTCCTAGGTATCTTTCCAAAGGAATTGAAGTCAGAATATTATAGTGATACATGCGTATCCATATTTATAACAGCACAATTCACAAGAGTCAAATTATGGAACCAGCCTAGGTGTCCATCAACAGACGAAAGTATTATAAAACCGTGGTATATACACACAATGCAATTCTATTCAGTCATAAAGAAGAAAAAAAAATATGTCACTTGCAAAAGAATGGATAAAACTAGAGAATATTTTGCTAAATGAGATTAGCCAGTCTCATGTTTTCTCTTATATGTGGAAGCTAGAGAGAAATTGGGTAACAAAATAAATCTCAGATAAAGGAGTAGGAGTAGGAGGAGGCAGAGGAGACATAATGAAGGCAACAGTTTAAATAATGCTATGTGCATATATGAAATTATCAATACCAATGTCAATGACATGTACAGGAAAGGGGAGAGGGACGGGTGTGATCCGGAGGGAGACATGCTAAGTGTTCTGTGCGTATATTTCTATTACTCCATACCTCAGTGTGATGTATAGTTACAATGCACTGATGAAAGTTTGTTAAAATTTTTTTTTAAAAAATAAGGAAGAAAAACTGAGAATCGGTATCATGTGAGGTCACCAGCCAGTAAGGGGCAGAACTGGACTGAAAGCCACGCCAACACCTGTGAGCTTCTAGAATTTTCACCATCCATCACTTGCAGGAATCAGGACCCTAAGGATGTGGTTTAACAGAGGAGAGAAGAGGGAGAATTTTTTTTTAACGCCAGTACATACAAGATCTTTATGCAAAAGGAAAGGATCATTGAAATCCTAGAGCCAATGACCCCTAGACATGAGCTTTTTTGTCCTATTGTCATCTCAGTAAACAATAAGACCAGCCTAATCAGCAGCATAAGGGAAAATAAATAAAAATCAAATCAGAAATTAGTAAGGCTTGTGCTGTAGGAACTGGTTTACATTTTTGGCTAAAATTAAATTGGGATCATTTGTGAAGGTAAATGAAGCAAGAGCTGGCCGTGTCTGCAAGTGAAGTTCTCAGCACCGTCTATATACCACACTCCCCAACAGATAGAAAATCCATTATCTGTTAAGTTGAAGTTGGAAAAGTTTCATAACTCCCTGGAATGACGACTCTGATAGTTTATTACAGTTAATTTTTCACTTGAAATTATTACCTGAGGGCTGTCAGGAATTTCACTTGAACTTTTGCAGTGGGGAAGAGAAGGAGAGTTGGGGAGGACAGGAATCCAGCAGAATTAAAACTCTAAAAGAGCTAACCCACGAAGATTGCAAATAATAGTTCAGAATAGGAGCTGCATGTGGAAGAAAACACCCCTCCTTCATGGACATTAGGGAGGTGTGGTTTACACAGCGCTTGAAGAGGTTAGAAGAGACTTCCATTTATAGAACACTTGTTGTATGTCTAGCTAGTTGATCATGTTATTCATATTATTCCATTTAACCATTATAGGAATCCAACAAAGTCAGAATTCTCAGCTTGATTTTCTTTCTTCCCTTCTCTCTCTCTCTCTCTCTCTCTCTTTGTTTTTTCCCTCCTTCCTTCTTTCCTCCCTCCCTTCCTTTCTTTCTTTTTTTTTTTTTTTTGTTTTTGTTTTTGTACTGGGGTTTGAGCTCAGGGGCACTGTAACTCCAAGCTATACCCTCTCAATCCTTTTTATGTTTTAGTTTGAAACAGAGTCTTTCTAAGTTGCCGAGAGTCTCACTAACTTGGCTGAGGCTGGCCTCAGAACTTACGATCTTTCTGCCTTAGCCTCCCAAGTACTGGGATTACAGGCATGTGGCATCATGCTCAGCTAATTTATCAATATTTAAGAGAAAGTGAGCCGGGCGTGGTGGCGCACGCTTGTAATCCCAGCATTCGGGAGGCTGAGACCGGAGGATCCGGGTTCGCGGTCAGCCTCAGCTACCTAGTGAGGCACTCTGCAACTTAGTGAGACTCGGTTTCAAAATAAAGAATAAAAAAAAAATAGGGCTGGGGGTATAGCTCGAAGGTAGAATGCCCCTGAGTTCAATCCCTAGTACCGCAAAAAAAAAAAAAAAAAAAAAAAAAAGAGAAAGTGGATATTAGGAGAAGAAATGACTAGGTTAGCTCTGACCTCCTCCAACACCTGCTCTTCTCTCTGGAGTGAGTCTTGGCTGCCACACAGGATGCATTCCACACGTGTTTCAAGTGTCAAGGATTAACAAGCAAATACACAAGTGCAATGCAATGCCTAAGACTGGGTTCTTGGCATTTTGTAGTATTTTGAAGAAAACCTTGTGGAACAAGTGCTTCAACTATTGCTTTAAAACTCAAACTCTGATCAGAGAAATACTGAGCATAACAGTGTGTGAAAAAGAATGGGTGAAGATTTGGGGAATTTGCTTTTAAAAACACAAGACAGGAAGGAGGGGGGGACACAGCGAAGATAAAGAATTCAACATTTTGACTTAGGAAATGAGAGAAGAAGGGTGATTAATCATAGTCTGGGAGAGGAGTGGAGAAGAAGAGATGGCGGAAGGTTGATCAAGGGGTACTAAGTTACAGTTAGAGTGAGAAAGAAGTTCTGGTGTTCCACTAAATATTAGGGTGACTACAGATACTGATAACATACTGCATATTTCACAAAGCTAGAAGAAAGATGTTTTATTGCCTTTACCATACAGAAAAGAGAAACATATGAAGAGATAGTTTGCTTACTCTGACATAAACATTATACAGTGTATACGCACATCAAAATATGACACGTGGCCCCTTAAATACAGACGATATCATATTTTTAATCAATTAAAAATAAATTTAAAAGATTTTTGAAATTGTTTCCAAAACATTAAAATCACCTTAATGGACAGCTTCAGCCTAAACTGAATTCACTGATTTCATTCTTTTCTCCACCAAGAAGGGAAGGTTTATAAAACTGAGAAGTGAGCCTGCAAATAAAGAATGTTAGGCTTTCATATATATTAATAATCATAATAATATTGTGAAGTAACTTGATCTATTTTACACACAAGAAAACAGAGACGCAAGAAAACTAAGACACTGGTCCAAGATCACAGTCAGTAAATGAATATGGACAATACATTTTAGCTTAGTTGAAATATAAATTGGTGTGCTTTTCTTGTACCTCCGTCCTCATTATTGGATATATACTGGCTCATATTTTGAGTTGTCCATTGGATATAAGATTGCAAATGGTCTTATTACGTACAACCTGATCACACATAAAAGACCAAGGATTCAACCATTTGGGATGTGGGAATGAACTAAATAAAGATGTTCTTTTGATTTTGTCACTCTAGGACATGTTTTTGAAATAAAATTTGATTAGACCTATCTGTGGACTATCTCTCATAATTTTAGTATCTCATATCAAATAGCTGACATTTGTACCCATGTTCATAGAGCTACATGTATGAGCATATTCACCAAGGCATCGGCGTGTGTGCGTGTGTGTGTGTGGGGGGGTATTTCTAAATGGCATTATTTCTTAGGTATTAAATCACCTTAAAATATCTAACTATCACAATCATGCAGTCTTTTTGTGTGTGTGGTACTAGAGACTGAACTCAGGAGTATTTTACTTCTGAGAGTTACACCACAGCCCTTTGTATTTTATTTGTCTTGAAACAGGGTCATGTTAGAAACAGGGTCTCATTCTTAGCGATAATCTCAGTTATTGAGGCTGATCTCAAGCCTGCTATCCTCCTATCTCAGCTTCTCAAAAACTGGTATTATAGATGTGTGCCACCACACCAGGCAAATCATGCATTCCTAAGAAATGTTTTTCAGTTGGGCAGATGTCTTTATACCAATCTAAAATTTGGGGGAAGAAAAGAAAAATTTTGTGTTTTTATCAGATACCATACTGTTGATTTGTCATATAGGAAAGCATCCTGTGAAGGATCTCTTTAGTCTCAAAGTGATTATGCAGAAGTTTAGCTATTCAACAGAATGAGTTATGGTGTATGCTTATAGAAATCTACATGTAGATCATGATGCCTAGCCAATGATTTTAAAAATATTGAATAATGTGATCTTATAAAGCATCTTTTCGTGCCAAAACATAAATGAGCACAATACACTTTTAACAAAGCAAATATCAGTACTAAACTTGAACACTAATCACTTATCCTAGACCCCAAAAAAGGGCATAATTACTCAATGTTATATTATATTGTCTGCTCTGTAGAAGACCCATCATAACTTTCAGCCCCTTTGAAGTTGGCAGCATCTTACTTACTCCCATGCAGGAGCAGTACAGCCAATGGCATGTGCAATGTGTTTGGTAAGAGTATTATCAGGTAGTCTGGTAGGTAATTGAAGAAATAGTACTATCATACATCTTCTCCTCTTCTTCTGTCTCCACCTCAAAGTGAAGTCCAAAAAGGAGGTTAGGAATCATGTTGAGAAATGATAGGAGGGGGATCTGAGTAATGATAGAGGAAGAATAGATGGTAATATATTTTATCAGACTACCAAATACATTCTCTTAGTGCAGAGGTTACAAGGATATCTTGGGATGATTATGGTCCTACCCCCTTGTTCTATTGTGTGTGTGTTTGTGTTATTAGGGATTAAACTCAGGGACATTTCTACCTACAACCTATACCCCCAGCACACTTTTATTTTTATTTTTATTTAGTTTTGTTTTTAAACAAGGTCTTGCAAGGTTGCTGAGAATCTTGCTAAGTTGCTGAAACTGTCCTCCAACCTGTGATCCTCCTATCTCAGCCTCCCAAGTCCCACCATATCTGGCTCTGTTACACTTTTAATGCCACAAAGTCAGGTCCCTAAAGGATATTTAGTTTCAATTCAATGAAGCCTGATAATGCTCATATCTATACCTCAGTGTAAACAAAGACCCAGATGACAGAAACTAAATAATAGACCACCAATGTGCCAGCAAGGAAACATAGGGCCCTTTGAAAAATAAAATGAAGGGCTGCACATAAATAAGATTTAATTTCAATTTGTTTGATTTTTACTAGTGTTGAGTTTGAGAGCCATCCACAGAAACTACTGGAAGAAAATTCATAATGTTTCAGAGGGGAGACAGCATCTGGAGATTAAAAAAAAAAAATGCTATCTATTTTCAGTAAGAGCCTTTTCCATTAGATTTAACTTTAGGGCAGAAGTATGCGTCTCTGTCAGAGAAGCCAGACCAAAAAATAAAAATTTAACCTGGTGCTTGTACTTCTTACAAGACAGATGAGAGAAGACTCAATATATCACAAGTGTCAAAAATTAAGCTTTTTTACTTGATTTTTCTTTTTGCCCTTTGAGGTACTTCTGGGGGACTTCTAGACTTTTCTTCCTGAGTAGAAATGAGAAACTCACTAAACATTGATTGGCGATTGTAAAGAACCACTTAATTGGTATGGAGCGAAATCCACCAAGTCATGAAAGAAGAAGTACCAGGAGCATGTGTTCTTATTTCCTAATGGAAGAATGGAGACAAGGGTCACCTTACAGCCATATTATGGGTCAGACTTATCAAAGGAGAAAGTTACTCCTCGGGTCAAGGGCAGGTGTTTTGGGATGAGGTGCAGAACCCCCAACCATTTAGTCAATTTTCTTCTTGGTGGATTTGCAGCCTAGAAGACTCAGTGTAAATAGGAGAGAAAACTTTTGCTCTACAAAATACAGGAACTTATACCTCAAGATTAATGTTTTATTCTCTGACATTTTGATGGAAGTGTCAATACAAAACTGTGATGTCAAAGTATGATTGACATATTTATATAATACCTCCCTGCTGGCAATTTTTGTGGAGTTAAACTTGCCTTTCAAATCACAAGATAGTGGAACACTCCGCGTTAGATTGTATTTCGGTGTGTGCCTGATCCTCTACACACACGTAAGCCTTGGTAAACACTGCACAGAGTATTAAAAAACCCTTTCACGCAGATGCTAATTATGAAATAAAAAATATGTTCCTATTCTTTTGGATTAAGACACAAGATAGATTTTCATTTCAATGAGTTATCCCTAAAAGAAAATTCTTTCCTAGTCAGTGTTGATCTATGATTATTAGTTCAAATAGTTGTGGCTGGGTATGGTGCCATACACCTGTAATCTCAGAATTTGGGATGTCGACATAGGAGGATTACAGGTTCAAGGACAGTAACAGCAACTTAGTGAGGCCTTCTGCCACCTAGACCCTCTTTGAAAATTTAAAAAAACAAAATATTTAAGTGCAACAAAAGGCAGATAAGTAGATGTAAGTGCCAAAAGGCAGAGCACAAAATCCAAACTATTTAGATAAAACAGAAGAGCAAAACTGAAATAGTGGTATGAAAATTACTAAACTTGGAAGATGACAATGGGCTTCTATAATGTCCAATCAGTAGACTAATGGCAACTACTTTCAAAATTCTTTAGGCAGTGTGAATGTAGCAGTACTATCAAAACCGAATCGTAAGAATATATCAAGTTTCAAAGATAAAGAAAAACTCAATTGATTAAAGAGCTTGGGATCATGAAGGACAATCTGAATTGGTTATAAAAGCAAAATTAAAAAAAAACTATGTAAGTTTACTTTCAATGATTTCTGTGAATCATTTACCAATATCATTTATATTCTATGTATTATGAGCAAAGTAAAGAATACAATTTAGACTATCAGAAATACTGGGAAAATCAATATCTTAAGCAATGTCTAATTCCCTTTGGGTAGCCAATAACTAGATTATCAAAGAAGTAGTCATCTTATAGTACATCCCTTACAAAACTATTTTTTTTCCTTTTTTTGGGTGGAAGCACTGGAGATTGAACCCACGAACATTCTCTATCTGAGCTACACCCCCTGTTATTTTCCACTTTTTGTTTTGTTTAGAAACAGAGTCTTGCTCGGTGCCTGAGAATCTCACTGTGTTGCTGAGGCTGTCTTCTAACCTGTAATCCTCCTGTCTCAACCTCACAAGTGCTGGGATTAAAGATGTGCCCCACCATGCCATGCTGGGCTATGAAGTGTTCTAATACAGATGTACAATATAGGTACAAGGCAAAGATTTCTGTGTAATGTAACTCATTTTCTGTTTCCCTCTTGGTCTAATAACACGGAAAATAAAATTATTTGCATATTGCTTCCTCACAAGGTGAGTATTCATGTTCATCAGTGCATGCAAACCAACTCTATTGAGGGCTCCATGTTACCGATGTAGGAGAAAACTTTGTATATCTTCTAACCTGCTTCCTTAGTAAAGTTTCCCTAATGAAATGTTGAAAGACTAACAAACCATTGACTCTTGCCATACAAGGAAAATTAAACCCCTGAGAATATCTACTCCTTCATTTATTGGCACAATTTTCAAAACTTAAAGTGTATGGGTCAAGCATTTACGCTGAAGACCACATTTTTTCACGGGTGAATGTGCATAAACAAAAATAATCCTAAATAATTTCCATTTAAATCCTTCTCTATAAGCACAGAAACAATGATGGGAATAAAAACAAACCTTTTTTGAAAACTCTACTGTATTTTAATATCCAAGGAATATTGTAATAAATATATTTAAGTTTCTAAAGCATCCTTTAGAAAATATTAGTTTAACCCAATATACAAAATCTACAGAAGTCAGGGGGCTAATAAAATAAAGGGAAAAAAAAGGATCAGCTCTAGGAAATTTGGTGCAGGGTTAGTAGACAATAGAGTTGTAAAACTGTCCCATGCAAAGATGAAACATGATCCCTTAGCAAATTCCCACCTCTCTGATTTTCCTTTTAAGAGAAACCTCTCCATAAATCTCCATCAAGAAACATCCTGTCGCTTTTTGTGCCTGACCTGACTATCTCCATTAATCAAGATGGAAGAAAAACTTCAATATACCAAACTGAAGTTTAGATTTACAAGGTGGGAAACTCCACTTTCCTGGAAAGATGCAGATGGGAGTATATAAAACTTTAAAAACCACTACCATTTTAATTTTTTTTTTCTGTACTGAGAATTGAACACAGGGAATTCCAGCTCTCAACAAGTATGCCCCCAGCTCTTTGCTATTTTTGTTTTGAAACAGAGTTATCACTAGGTTGCCCAAGAGTCTTGCTATGGCTGGTCTCAAACATGCAATCCTCCTGTCTCAGCCTCACGAGTACTAGGATTACAGGCATGCACCACCACACCCAGGTAACCACTACAGTTTGTGGACAGGAGCGTGTCCTCCCTCTTTGTTCTCTTCCTCACTGACAAAAAGGACTCCTATTAATAAGAATGGATTAAGCCCTTCTCCATGTAATGGTTGGAGAACCACTATTTTTTTTTTTTGGTGGGGGGGGGGTTAGGGGGATACCACTGGAGAAGTAAATGATCTACCTTCAGGAAAATGGAGGAGTGAAATTAAGCTCATGAAAATATTAGAAGATTATTCATTTCTTGAGGACACAGTACTGCCCAAATATGAAGGAAAACGAAAGAGAAAAACCAGTGAAGGCTAAAGATCCATCCTATCAAGCAGAAAGACGAAACAGCTGGTTCTTGCCTTGAGAAAAGCCCTGCACAATTAGAGTAGCACTCAGTGGAAATAATATCAACTTGATGCTCCACAAAACAGGTAGTATTTATTTTTTCTGGTCTAGGCAGTCTTTTCAAGTACCATTAAATAATAATGTAACTCTGTTGCCTTTTGCAGCAAGAAAATATTACAAGCACCTGTAGCTTGTCAATATTCTAATATATGCAATGATTTTTCTATACCACATCTACTTGACTTCATTTCACACAGATAATAATCCTTTTGAAACTAGTTGTCATCACAATTGAAAGGCAGGATATCATTTTATTATCCTTTGCAACTTCTTTCTAGCAAACCGCAATTGTAAAAACACTAGTGTCTTCCCAGCAGCCTAGGAAAATGAGAAAGCAAAGTTAGAAGGGGCCAATGTTTTTTTCTTCAAACTAATGCTTTTTACACTATAATGTTTTACATTTAAAAAGAAGAAACATTCTCCGAGTGTGCCATATAGCATATCGCCAAAGCCTTGATGTCTAATTATCAGTTGTTATTTATCATTTGTTGCTCAAAAATGATTAGCTCAGTGCCTGTCTAATGAAAGAAAATGGAATTAAATGGAGACAATTGATGTCGAATATGAAGCAGATATTTTTTGCTCTACAAATCTGAAATAAATGTCTTTATGCGGAAGGAAAAAAGAAATCATGTAGATAACAATGTTTAAATGGCCAGAAAACTTTGTCAAAACTAACTTAATACCATAATACATGCTGCCTATGGAATCAGATTCTTTGAAGATTCTGTCCTTTTGATTATTTCCAGTTGATCCCATGGCTCTAACTATCAAGGACATAGGGTACATTCTGAAGGCAGAGGATTAAACAAGAACCCTGGCTGCTCTAGGGACTTAGAAAAACCCTTAATGTCTGGTGGCTTTTCAAATCACTTCTACTCTTTGTAGCTATGTCCTCAGTTGACATGATTTACAAGATTTTGCATAAGGTGTAAATGAGATCTGAAAAGAAAGGGGGGGGGCAGTTTGGAATTCACGTAAAACAGAAAATCCACAAAATGTGGTGCACTTTTGAAATGCATGACCCCATTCTTCCCTGGCACCAGATGAATGAATAAAACCAATGATAAATATTTTGTAAAGTATTTAATCAGTGGTTTCCATTTTGTCTCAGAGAAAGAAAAATAAGGGCCACATTCACTAAGTATAAAAGATCTCTCTCCCTTAAAAAAAATGAATTTATTGTTCACAATCTCCAAATTTGGTTTTACCCACAAATATCTTTTTTTATAAAGATAAATATTAAAGTTTTCAAAAAATTAAAAAGATAAATATTAAGTTTTCAAAAATTAAACCACTTTATTTTTGAGTTCCTGTGTACCAAGATGACTATATAACATAAAGAGAAGGTATGTGTATGAATGTAAGTAAGCAATAGCTCGTTCTTATGTTTAATATTTTCTATCCTTCCTTGCAGTTATTTTTCATTTGTGATATTAGAAGTGTCCAGGATATTCTATCCAACATTAAATACACACCGAGCCCTTCACAGACACGCTTCAAAGACAGTGTGAAATAATTCTTGATATGGAGGGACTCAAGGATATCATATTGGCACTGGGAAACTTGCAAGAAATTAAAATAAAATATACTCTCCTAAGTAGTAGAGTCAAGATGGAGCAACTGAGAGGTCAGATGAAATGTATCCTTCCCCTAGATTAAGCAGAGAAAGGACTGGGGTGGGAACCCTCCTGAATATGTGCTAAATGCTAAGTGGCATTCATATTTCAAGTCGCCTGTAGAGGGTTAAAAGTCCTTGTCTTAGCAAAGTGTTTTCTTCCACCTCCAATAATGAACCGCCAATAGGGAGAGTGGTGTCATAAAGCTCAATCTGGGGGCCATCTACAGAGAACTGTTGGTAAATAAGGGAAAATCAACATTAGAAGTCTCCCTGACTCACCCAGCTGCAGAGTGGTGGGGAGGGTGGAGGTGGTGGTGGTGGTGGTGGTGGTGGATGGTGGGATCTAGGTAGGAGTAGCTAAGACACAGAGTGGGCTTAGAAGAAGACTGACAGGAAAGGCCATTGGGGATCTTACCAAAGTGATGATGCAGGGAGGTTCTAGATACATCCTAATATAATCCATCCAAGCTCTTAAAGAAAGCTTACTGCAGCCGGGTGTGGTGGCACATGCTTGTAATCCCAGCTTTCGGGAAGCTGAGACCGGAGGATCCGAGTTCGTGGCCAGCCTCAGCTACTTAGTGAGGCACTCCGCAACTTAGTGAGACTCGGTTTCAAAATAAAGAATAAAAATTAGGGCTGGGGGTATAGCTCAGAGGTAGAATGCCCCTCAATTCAATCCCCAGTACCGATAAAAAAAAAAAAAAAAAAAGTTTACTGCACAAACACATAATTTACCAGCCATTATACCTATTTGTTTGAGGTCAAGTCCCATGGTTCATTCCTATTGTTTATGTAAATAATTTTTCCTAAATATGGTTGCAATTCATGCTTTCCATTTTTTTTTTTTTTCGGTACTGGGGATTGAACCCCAGGGCATTCTACCTCTGAGCTACACCCCCAGTCCTATTTTTTATTCTTTATTTTGAAATAGGGTTTCACTAAGTTGTGGAGAGCCTCACTAAAGAGCTGAGGCTGGCCGCGAACTCAGATCCTCCAGTCTCAGCCTCCCAAGTACTGGGATTACAAACATGCGCCACCATGTCCAGCTGCTTTCCGCTTTTTAAAAGGACAAAACTGATGGGACTTGGAGGAATGGTTAAAAGGTGACCTGGAAAAAAAAAAACAAAACAAAACAGAAAAACGAATACAAAAAATATTAAAACTATCAGAAATTGTTTTGCCACTGAAAATATAAAAATTATGTGTACATAAATGTAATAAAAGGGAATTAAAAATCCAAGAAAATATGTAATATAAACCAAGGATAGTTTTGTTTGAGTTTATCAAGAAATACATGCAATAAGAGAAAGAAGTTTTGAGCCAGTTATGGTGGCAAATGCCTATAATCCCAGTACTTGGGAGGCTGAGACAGGAGGATCACAGGTTTGAGGACAACCTCAGCAAGTAGTGAAATTCTCATCAACTTAATAAGACCCTGTTTCAAAATAAACATAAAATAGGGCTGGGGGTATAGCTCAGAGGTAGAATGTCCCTGGGTTTAATGAGTCTTGGGTTTTAGCTAATTGGATTTTGGTCATGACATTCAAATTTTTTATCATATGTAGCCACACAATTGGTTTCCTATGATTACATAAATAGAAAGGAGAAATTGTGTGATTTATAAGGAAAACTTAGTTTTATCCAACAAACAGAGAAATAACAAAGAAATAAACCTTCTGTGAAAACTGGCCATTCTATAACTAAGTGCAATTCTTTATATAGTTGAAAAAATCCACTGGAAGTGATTATTATCTTATTTTTTTTTTTACGAGCCACAGTTGGTTTTATTTGATTTTATACATGGTATAAACTCATGGTAAAACTCATCACATAGCTACCCATAGACATACATTTAATATGCAGTTCATTTTACAGAAGTGTATATGTCTCTAAAAATCTCACTATTGAAATCACATAATAATATGGCACTTAACATTCTTCAGAGTATCACAAATAGTAGAGAAAGGCTGCAAAAGAAAACTTTAAATAGTAGAAAACTTTAAATCCTACTTTCTAAGAGTAGGATTGCATTTACTTTATTTCATTTTTTAGTTTCATTTGGTAGACCTCCCAGCATATCACCATAAGTATTAAAATTTCATAGCAAGTTACTTATAAGTATAGCTCCTGCATATGTATTGAGAAAAATCCTATATATTGTCATATTCAAAAGAGAAAATGAACCATACTTGTTAGATATTAGTGTGAATAATTAATTGGTTTCTCACAAGAATATACTGTGTGGCTACTATTGTGTATTATATTATTCACACCTTTCTTGGAACAAACAGTTTTACTCTTACAGAGCTACTTAAATCTGAGAAGGAACACAGATCCTAAATGTTTGATTGACACTGAAAACCAGCAGCTGGGGGGAGAGTCATTTTCACAAAACTGCTTAGTCATTCCTGCCCAGCTCTGTGACACCCAAGTATCAGCTGCTGAGGAACCATATCATGAAAAGTTAATTTGGCTCTTAAAGATAACATGCTTTTAAAAAGTGATAAGAGAGAAAAGTTGAGCTGGGTTCAGACAGACTGTCTCTGTTTCCTAAGTTCTAAAGGAAAATGCACTCCCAGAAATATTTTCTGTAGCCTAATCATCAGCAACATTCCTCATCAGTCCTGATGAAATAGAATTGTTCTCCCTTCCAGGTTGGGGGGGGAGGTGTGTGTGTGTGTGTGTGTGTGTGTGTGTGTGTGTGTGTGTGTGTGTGTCTTTCGGTGTCTCCCGATGAACACTTCTGGGCAGAAGTTAAGCAGAGACTTGGTAAGAAAACCTACACTCCAGACAGATCTCCTTAGACTCACACTTGGCTGAAGTTGTTCTTTTCTGTTGCTTTCCTCCCAGCCTCCCTCCATTCCACCCCATTCGCTCCCCTTCTGCTGTTGTTCAATTTGGCGGCACATTTATGGATGCGATCTCTAGGAGACCCGCCGTGTGAAATAAACTCACACTCTGTTCTCAGCATCCGCCCTTCTCTCATCTATCCCCCTTGGAAAAAAATGTGATAACCTTTGTTTTCGAAAATACTACCGACTCTTAAGTGTGCGTATTTGCTTTGAAAATGGAGTCTTTGAAAATGAGCCCGAGCCAAGCAGCTCACGACTTGGGGCACACTGCCGTGAAGAGAGAAATCACACAGAGGCTACGAGGAACCAAACAAATTGTCTTGACATCTGCTGAAGTGTTACAAAGGAAGCTGGGTAGTAAAAGATGAAAGCCAAGCTTGATTCCTCACCCCACTGTCCGCCTCGCACATGCCAGGAAGAATCTTGACTGACCCAGTATCTCTTTGCTTCTTAGAGAAAAGCAGTAAAGTTGAGAGAGCATTATTACACCATGGGAGCAATGATCCAAATACTTAACCACTTAAAAATTTTACACTTTGCATAGAAAGGGTAATTCCAGAAGTATGATGTCCATGAACAAATAGTTTCTTTCTTCCATTCTTTCTTCTTTCTCCTTCCTTCCTTCCTTCCTTCCTTCCTTCCTTCCTTCCTTCCTTCCTTCCTTCCTTCCTTCCTTCCTTCCTTCTTCCTTCCCTTCCTTCCTCTTTCTTTCTTCAAAAGGGCAGAATACAGCAGTGTCTGCCTCCCTTTCTCTGCTTCCTTGTATACTCCAATCCCATATAGACAACCCTTTTGTGAGCAGTACTGTTGTAAAGAAACTACTGGTTATTTTATTTGGATACAAATATGAACTAGAAAAGGAAAAATTTTAGCATGGGTACCCTGTGCCCATCTGCCCTTTTTAGTTCCCTGGTTCTTCAGATTGTGTCCCCCAAATCTACATTGGTAGAATGGTGCCCATACTGGTTCCCAGCTCCAGGCTCCACTGTGGCAAACATCATTTAACATGCTTCATGCCTTCCTTCCCACTAAGTATATTCATAGGATGCTGCACAGGTACATGATCCTTCCTAACCCTGGACTTCAGCCAGCCAGCAGTCATTGTCAATGAACCAAAGCCAGTTTACAAACAGCATCCAATTGCCTCCTGCATTTAGGCAAGCATCCTTAAGATCAAAGAGCACAGAGAAAGTTGTGGTTCAATGAGCTTGAGGCAGCCAGGCATGGTGGCACATGCTTGTAATCCCAGCATTTGGGAGGCTGAGACCGGAGAATCCGGGTTCGAGGCCAGCCTCAGCTACTTAGTGAGGCACTCCGCAACTTAGTGGAGAACTGGTTTCAAAATAAAGAATAAAAAATAGGGCTGGGGGTATAGCCCGAAGGTAGAACGCTCCTGAGTTCAATCCCCAGTACCGCAAAAAAAAAAAAAAAAAATGAGCATGAGGCCATTCACTTTTGGTGGAGGTGCTGGAGATGGGAGAAGGCTGAGTATCTTTTTCTTTATGCATCTTTACATTCTTCTACTAATTTTGATGAGACATCTCATAAATAAAATCATCCTTAATATACTTTTATTGGTGCTTGGAGTCACATCTTAATGTGGCTTAAAGTGATAGGGACATATATGTATATAGCACTTGGTGAGCTGGATAAATAAATTCTTTAAGTAATAATGAGCTAAGTACAGGATGTAGAAAATGACAATTTTGTTCAGTAGAATATCATTTTCATGAAGAGAGGAGAGAAAGACAGCAGAAAGATGATGATTAGCCTCTGCAGTTACCATGCGAGCCTCCTAATTAAATTAAGTATCAGAAGCCAGGTATGGTGGCACATCCTTGTAATCCCAGTACTTTGGGAGGCTGAGACAGGAGGATCACAGGTTCAAGGCCAGTCTCAGCAACTTAGCGAGTCCCTCTGCAACTTAGTGAGACCAAGATCATTTTTCAAAATATAAAATAAAATAGGGCTGGGGGTGGAGCTCGGAGGTAGAGTGCCCCTAGGTTCAATCTCCAGTACCACTCGCTAAAAAATAAAAGAGAAAATGATCAAGAAGTCCAACAGCATGTATTATAAATTCAGAAATATAAGCTGAGTTATAATAATTAATTCCTAGGATGACAAAGTTCTCTATCTGGTTAGGGTTTTATGTTACATACGTGGATGTATTTGGCAAAACTCATCAGAAAGTATACTTAAGATTCATGCATTTCATTGAATGGAAATTCTATCCCCCAAAAAAGAAAAAAAAAATATTGAACTCTAGTTAATGATATGTATGCCAAGTGTTTAGAGGTGAGGTGTACTGGTATTTGAAACTAAGTCTCACTGAAAAGAACCAGATGGATTGAGGAGAGTATAGAATAATAGGTAGGCAGCAGAGCAAATAGAGAGAAAGGTGAACTCTAGAATCCATGGAGGAAGCTCACTGAAAACTTCTTCCCACTTTGCTGTGTGTTTGAGCCTGTTCCTAAGAAAATACTGGGGGAAAAACTACACCTAATACCATCATGGAACTCCCGTGATCTACCTCTCCTTTCCCCTGTTTCCTACTCATTTGAAGCAAAGTTTCAGTCACCATCTGTACCAGCAAAATTAAACTGATGCTTTGTGACTGAAAAGTCTCCAGTTTCTTCTTCATTAAGAAGTGTCAGAGTGTCCCTATCATACACTAGACAGGGGAGAAAAACAAAACAAAACAAAACAAAACAAAAACAAAAACAACCCACTGTTTTACTCAGAACTCACTGTCCTGCTCAAGCCCACAGCTTTAGAAGTGGTTCACACTAATGGACCTTATCCCAATACATTTGTTACACAAAACATCACTCAAATGCAGATAAAAGATCCTATTTGCCCCAGCTTGATTAAAACATCACTGCCCGGAATTGTTCTTTTTTTTCTTTCTCAGGGCATACAGATATGAATGCTGAACTTGGCAAATCGAGGTTGCTGTCAAATCTACGCTGGGAATTTCAGAGTCTAAATGACACAAACTGCGGGGCACAAAGTATTCAAAGCTTGGGCTTTTGCAAAACACGTGCAAAGAGCTCAGTGCAAAACTATTATCACTGGCAGAACGGAGGAGGTAATGCAATGGTATTTCACCAATGCAATGGCCATTCTTAAATTCCCATAAAATATACTGCACCTCTAAATCACACTTCTCCCTGGTTTAGCAGTTTGAGGGCAGGTGGACATGCCATACCGAAGCAAGGGCATTTTTAACAAGCAAAATTAAGAACAGTATTTTCCACCCTACCCTATCAATGCACAGAGCAAAGTATGGGTTAAGATGCTCTTGTAATAGTTTCCACCAATTCACCAGTACATATATATTGCATTTTATTTTTTTTATATACTTGCTCTAGTCCGGCTTTGGGAACTAAAACTCCCAAGGAACTGGATGATATAAATGGCTAATGAGAATAAGTGAGCATGCCGCAATATCCTTCCAGGGTTCATTGCTCTGCCTGCGATTCCATACTTTTTAATTTCCTTGTACAAACAAGTGAACTGAAACATGGGAAAATCCATCTGACTGGCCTGAACTACAAATTAAATCCTTGATTAAATTTTGGCAATTACATCTCCAGGTCGTTTCCATTTAAACATTTTAAAGTCATTTGAATAAGCTTCTTAATCATCATCTTGGCAATCTATTGTATGGCCAAAAAATAAAAATAAAAAGGGCTCTAATAAATACTACTAAGAGGTTGGCTGACAAACAGAAAAATGAAAGGATCTTGCAAAGAAATATTTTTTCTCTGGCTTCCAGTTGTTTTGCACATGGGCATACGTAGCCAAGAGCAAAAACATAAACACAAGAATCTCATGTATGTTCGGAATGAGTGGAGTAATTAATATCAGTGGTTTGTAAACTATAGCATGTATAATCATTATCTGGAGAGCTTGCTCCTAGAAAACATACTCCTAGGACTCCACTCCCAGAGACAGGAATTTAGCAAACCTGGGTGGTCCTTATGGATTTGCATTTCTAATAAGCTCCAGGGGATACTGCCGCTATGATGTGTGGAACACTTGGAGTAGTGCTGGTCCAAATATTTTAGATGCATGCAATCTCATTAAATGGCTGTCAGAAGTTCAGCAAACACTCTCATATTGCCATAAATCACTTGTCCAGTTTTCAACGTCAAACAGCAAACTGATTACATAATCCCACTCCATAGCCACTCAGTGGTTAATGGTTTTTACTGAGGGTTCGTTCTCAATAAAATAGAGAAGTAAATGAGCCCCCAACCTCCACATTCTGCATCCTTTTCTCTCTGAAGTGGTGGAAACTTTTACTCCCTTCAAGAATCCAGTATCCTGTTGTCTTCTCTCCACTGCCAAACCAGCTTTAGGAAACTACTGGGTAAACCCTTCTCTCAAATGTTTGTTATATTACTTCTTTCTGGGGTGACAGTGACTGTCTCCTCATGCGTGAAAAAATAAAAACATCTGTTGCCGAATCAAATGTATATATATACACATATAAAAGCATATATATACATATATAAAAGTATATATACATATATCTGTGCATATACATATATACATATTTTTGTGTGTATATATATATATACACACAGATACAGATACACACACATGTATATATATACATATATATATATGTATATGTATATATATACTTTTTTGGGGGGGACACAGTCTCTTTATGTTGCCCAGGTTTATCTCATTACCCTCTGATCTCAGACTTCTTCTGAGTTGCTGGGATTACAGTGCCCAGCTAAAGTAATCCTTTTTTTTTTTTTGCAGTACTGGGGATTGAACCTAGGGACATTCTACCTCCGAGCTACACCCTCAGTCCTATTTTTTTTTTATTCTTTATTTTGAAACAGGGTCTCACTAAGTTGCAGAGTGCCTCACTAAGTAGCTGAGGCTGGCCGCATACCCGTATCCTCCGGTCTCAGCCTCCCAAGTACTGGGATTACAAGCATGCGCCACCACGCCCGGCTGCAATAAAATTTTAATATGGAAATTATGGCACCAATCCTTGAGGTATGGGAAGCATTTATGAAGTAGAGGAATAAGTGGCCATTCCCAGTCCCCTGATATTGAAAGTGGAGGCCCCTCCCTACAAAGAAGCCAAGCCCTATTTTCACTGTCTGGAGATTGTTATTGTAGTAATGAAAGCCAATATTTTTGTTTGCTCTATAATCAGTAGAGACAAAGAATCTGGGCTGCTGATTAAAATCTCATCTGTATCACACACAGAGTAGAATATTACATTGCCTTCTAATTTTTCTTCTCCAATCAAAATACTATCAGCTTCTTTAGTGTTTGATAGATGGGCCTATTTCCTAACCTCTGATGATATTTATAAATATCCTCTGAATTCTGTCTAAATTGAGTGCGCACAAGTACACTGGAAAACAAAGTTCCTATTTGCTACACTTTCTCCTACTTCTTGTCTTTACTTTTCTCCCACCATCTCCAGCCCAATAGAATATTTTCATCAACCTCAGTTTCCATGAATCCTATATTGACACTAGATGAAGAATGGAAAAAGAAAACTTTAACCTGGTCCTAACCAAAGCTGAGCATTATGGAAGGATTGGTTTATGCCTCCTTCATGGATTAATCTTACTTCTTTTAGTCCTATAATATCCTTTTAAAAATATGATAACAAGCCGGGCATGGTGGCGCACGCCTGTAATCCCAGCATTCGGGAGGCTGAGACAGGAGGATCCAGGTTCGTGGCCAGCCTCAGCTACCTAGTGAGGCACTCTGCAACTTAGTGAGACTCAGTTTCAAAATAATGAACAAAAAATAGGGCTGGGGGTATAGCTCGGAGGTAGAATGCCCCTGAGTTTAATCCCCAGTACCGAAATATATATATATATATATATATATATATATATATATATATATATATATATATATATATATATATTATATATATATATAATAACAATTTCTAGCATTTCTGTTTGTAGTTTACATATAGTTTCCTCCTAGTTCTAGGTACGTTATTTTTCATAATTATCTTTTAAAGACTGGAGGCTCAGAAAGCTTTAGTAGTCTAACCAAGGCCACAGAGTTAATATGTGACAGAGTGAGTCAGAGAAGTTGAACTTGAACTCAGGTTTTTTCTGTTATATTAACTCTAAGAGTATAAAAAAAATCTTATTATTTTTCACTATGTCTAAGTTTCAAGAAAACTGTCCTAGACTGTCCTAGACAGAGAACAGATGTTGATTATATATGCCAAGTGCAAAGAAATTTGGAATGAGAAGGAAAATGGATACTCCTAAAAACAAGTCACTGATGTGATATATAGGCTTTAGGAAAATCACACCAAACACAAAATTCAAAGATTTACTAAACTATCTCTTAAAAAATGAAGACTTTAACAAGCCTATAGATGAAAACTGACCGCCATGCTTTTGGTAAAATTTGATACAAAACAAGCAATAATCATTGAATTTTAACGACACAGGAAAAAGTCTTTAAGGCATCCACCAAGAAATAGGAATTCAGCCATCATGTAGAAAATCAGAATCACTTTAGCAACACTATCATGAAAAGGAACCAAACAACAAAGCAAGCAAACAACTTAAAAAAAAAAAAACTGTCAGAGAAGGTAGTGCAGGCCTGTAATCCCAATATTTGTGAGGCTGAGACAGGAGGATCACAAGTTCAAGGCTATCCTGGACAACTTAGAGAGACCCTGTCACTAAATAAAATAAAATAAACAAACAAATAAACAAGCAAACAAACAAATAGGTCTGGGGTATAGCTCAGTGGTAGAATACCCCTTGGTCAATCCCCAGTACTGCACAAACAAAAGAAACAACAACATATCCTTCTGAAGTGGTATGTTTTGAAGGGGAGAAAATGACGCATGGCTTTTATACCTAGTAGTGTTATCACTTATTTATAATGTTTTGTCGTTGTTGTTTTGCTTTGTTTTGTAAGGGTACTTAACATATGCACAACTCTGGGACATAGAACCTCATTGGTTTCTCTCAAAAAATACTATTTGATGAAATACAGAAAATTATGAAATAATTATGAGAATTCAAGAATTTCCTAGACATTATAAAAATGATTGACAGTACTGATTTTACTTAAATGCACAAGTGAAGCCGCACAATTTTAGCTATGAAGGCTATATTAAAAAAAGCACATATTATGAAACTGGATGCAAACAATAAAATGAATAATTGTATATGTAACTAGAGTAGTAATGGGAGGAACAGTAAGTTAACTAATTTTTAACTATTTCCAAAGTAAGGTTACATAAGTGGTGGGATATATACTAGGATTTCAGCATATGAATTTTGGGAGGGCAAAATTCAATCCATAATCAGATTATTTTTATCCATTTATGCAGGTAGAAATACAGTAAATATTGTGGTGTATAAAATTGTTTGACTATCACTAAAGACAATTACAAGGAAAGACTGTATGATTGACCATTATTGAAAGAGATTATAAATTGGAAATGGAAAATTGATGAACAAAAATCCCAGTCTGACAAATCTTTATATAAGACCTTATAATTTGAAAATTTGAATCTTGGCAAAGGACACTGATAGAAAATTTATGTGGAAAGACAACTTAGGCAGGAATCTAAGAAAGAGTTGACTGAATACAAGGTAAACAATGCTGGCTGTGTACTGACCTGCTCACTTTCAGCAGTAAGAAACTGGTCCTTTTACCTGTGGTGCAGGTGCTTTGAAAACCAGGATCATATAACAAAAAAAATCCCAGCACTAAACCTACAATCATGTGAAGGCTTAAAGCAATCACCTAGAGTCCCTCCCTGCAAATGGTTCTGTGGTGTCAGTAATCTAATGCCCTAGTGAGAGATTTCCAATCTTGAATTGTTAATTTTTATCTACCAGGTGCTCTGGACTCCCGTTTTACTGGGTCCTGAGAGAAATTATACAGGTAGTAAAAGTGGTACTAAGTTGATTTTATTGTACTCAGAGTAGTAATAGTACTGTATAGTGACTCTAGGGTTGGAACGAAAGGTTCATTTCCAACAAGTAATCTTGGACAAGATATCGAGATAGATGCCTTTCTGTGACTTGATTTTGCCCATTACACAATGAAGCTGAAGGCAAAGGAATGAGAAGGAAGCGTGTGGACAGTGCGTTCAGATGCAGGAGAAGGGCCTGTGACAGGGCCCAGGTGCACGTGATTTACTAAGGAATGAAGCGAAGCAGGAGAGAGAAGAAGAACCAAGCCAAGATGGGGTGTCAGGTAAAGTCTCTGTGGCCTTGGGCTTGTCCACAGAGAGCTATGGAACATATTCTGCCTTGTGGTTGGTCCTGCCTGGAAGCAACAGAACTGGGGTTTGTATGGCCAGGTCAATAGTCACAGCAGCAGCTTCCCCTTCTCCAGAGTGTGCCAGGAGCCTTCCTGCAGCTTAGGACAGTTTTGCAGAGAACAGAATAGCTATGAATCAGAAGAAACAGACCTTCCCTGCAATTGGTTAAGATATGTAAAACTGGCCAAAGGGACTTAGATGGGGCACAACAGTACTCCAACTGTACCCACCACAGGGGGCATCTAATCTTCCAACATTTATTTCTACCGTGACATTGTCTTGATCTATTTCATAATCGACTTACCCCTCAGCTTCCCTTTAAAAACTTCAATTCTATGGTTGAAAAATATCACAGGTAGAAAAATGCAGAGGATCACTCTAGTTCTAACATCCTACAATACAAAGAATCCCCAATTATTTGCTCGAAGATACGCACTCACACTTGTGTGGGTCTCTTGGCTCCTTTCCCTTAGTGCCATTCTATTCATTTGTACATTATTCTGCATCTCAAGAGCTGGGACCCTGTAAACTGTATTTCCCATACTTTCAAGCTAACTCCTAGATAGCTCTGTCAATGGGAGGTACTAGCAGGAAAGTGGAAGAGAGGAAAAAGTACAATTTTTTTTTCCTTGGCTTATGAAGCTATCACCAGCATTAGTAGCCAGCTACATGTTCTTGCAAACTTTGACAGCGGAGTTCATCTGCTCTCTGGCTCTAGCACCACTGGCGGAAATGGCAGGTCCAGACCAGGCTGGCCAGAAGTAGCATTGCTAAACCCTGTTCTGGACGTGGGATTAGTGGCAGTTACAACACAGCAGCGTGTCCAGCAGTGTCAGACATGACCTATGGGTACTCTCACTCACCTCCTCAGTTTTGTTTGGCCAGCATGACATAGAAACAATTCTTTGCTAATAATTTCTAGGTTATTTTATCTTCATCCCTTCCCTGGTCTAGTCCTAATGTTTTTGTAAAGAATTCCCCTATTAGTCGGGCGTGGTGGCGCATGCTTGTAATCTCAGTACTTGGGAGGCTAAGACTGGAGGATCTGGGTTCCTGGCCAGCCTCAGCTACTTAAGGGGGCCTCTTCAACTTGGTGAGACCCTGTTTCAAAATAAAGAATAAAAAATAGGGCTGGGGGTGCAACTTGGAGGTAGAATGCCTCTGGGTTCAATCCCTAGTGCAACAACAACAACAAAAAAGAATTCCCCTATTAAAGTTAAAGGACCTGACGCTGAAATATCTAGAGTGGTTTCTGGGTTTGTTTATTTTTGTTTGTTTTCTGTCTGGGTAAGTGACTGATACAATATCAAATATAACTTATGCATGAAGAAGCTAACTAATATGTTTACAATGAGAATAACATTTCAGTCATACTGGTGACTAAATCAGTAGCTAATTATATAGTCTAGCACAAGAGCAATGTAGGGAGTATGGGGGGGCACAGCTGTTAACTTATTCAGATAGGCTACTTCTTATTTCCTGGGTCAAAATTTATAGAGATATGATTAAAATAAAACACTCAAACAAAATGAGTGTTTGTTTAGTGTTACAATTATACATGAACATAATTTGCCATTTCTGGAGAATTATTGAAGTTCTTCCAGCTAACTGACACTCTTTTACCAATTATTTTACAAATTTTAATTTCCAAATGTGAATTTAGAAATTTTTACCCATAAAAATATAATTTAAAAAAAAGAGGAAATCAGAGGAAGACTGGATCAGTGCTGCATATTTCCGACAAATAATGTGCGCTAAGAGAGTGTCACGTCAGAAGATTTCCCTTCAGAATTTTGCCTGAGAGTAAACTTCAGTATAATTTCTTCTTTGGGAGAAAACATATATTTTTCATCTTTCAGTTCTGCATAAGTCATAGTAGCATACATATAAACATATATAGATGATGCTTATATATACATATATGATGTTTTTATATATATACACAAATATATATAATATATGATGTTTATATATGTCATTATATATATGATGTTTATATATATATATGTATATCATGTATACAAATATATATCATATATATCATAGAGGCTCCATACATATAGGATGAATGGAAACAATCAAGATTTTCTAAATTAGAAGTTACCTGAGGCTGAGACAGGAGGATCACAGGTTCAAGGACAGTCTCAGGAAGTAGTGAGACTCTCATCAACCTAGCAAGACCTTGTTTCAAAACAAAAACAAAATAGGGTTTGGGGTATAGTTCAGAGGTAGAATGGCCCTGGATTCCATCCCCAGTGACACACACACACACACACACACACACACACACACACACACACACACACACAAAAGAAATTATCTGAAATACTTGTTAAAAAAAAAACACTGAATTTTTTCAACTTTTTAATTAAAGGGTCTAGGATGATAACCAATAACTTACTGTTCACTAGTTCCTAGGAGACACTGATGTTGTTGGTCTAACAACCACACTTGAGAGTAGCTAGGAAAGAGGAGAGGACCCCCTGAGAAAAATGAGCCAAGTGAAAAATTCTTACCCAAGAGAAATGATATTTTCCAACTCATGTCAATGTCAACCTGATAGTACAAAGGAAGCCTATTTTTCAAAATTACATTCCATCACTTTCTGACTGTCAGATCTCATCCAGATATCACCAGTTCTTTCCATTTGCCGTCTGTTCAATTTCTTTGGGGGTAGGAGGGCAAGAAACCTTCCTAGGTTTCCTGAGGCAGGGAAAATAGTTGGTTAAATATTGAGTATTAATTTATATTTTCAGGTAGTTTCCACAATTGGCTTATTGAGTACAAGATGGGTCAGAAAAAACAATTTTTGTTTGCTCTGTTGAATGATATCAGGATAATTCCTCACTTTTTTTTTTCCTTTTCTTTGCAGTACTGGGGATTGAACCCAGGAGCATTCTACCTCCAAGCTCCACTCCCAGCCCTACTTTTTATTTATTTTTTATTTTAATATTATTATTGTTATTATTAATTTTTATTCTGCAGTACTGGGGATGGAACTCAGGGGAATTCTACCTCCGAGCTACACCCCCAGTCCTATTTTTTATTCTTTATTTCGGAACAGGGTCTCACTAAGTTGTGGAGAGCTTCACTAAGTAGCTGAGGCTGGCCAGGAACCTGAATCCCCCAGTCTCAGCCTCCCAAGTACTGGGATTACAAGCGTGTGCCACCACGCCTGGCTTTATTCTTTATTTCGAAACAGGGTCTCACCAAGTTGTGGAAGGCCTCACTAAATAGCCAAGGGTGACCATGAACTTGAGATTCTCCTGTCTCAGCCTCTCAAATACTGGGATTACAAACCTGCACCACCACACCTAGCTAATCCCTTACTTTACTAGATCATGAAATTGACAAGTCAATAGGGCTTAGGTAAATGACTGAAATTCAGAGCTAACAAATCGAGAGCTAATATAATAAGTATGATGAATTCATTTCTATTTGTATAAGTATGTCACATATTAAATTTTTCTATACAAAGTTATCAAATTTGAGAGAGATTAAATATGTTCTCTTGGCAGATTCATATAGCTATTCATAAAAAGTTATGAAATTAACACCAGCAAAGAAAATGACACTGTAGTTTCAATTGTATCAATATTGGACAAATAGAATTATTTAAAGATAAAACTTTTTACATAATTAGGTATTTGATTATGTGCTAATCCCTTCAATGAATTATTAAAGGGAGTTTTGTTTCCCTTCATTCCCTACATCTGACATGTAGAATTTTGGAACTCAACACACATGTCCACTTACACAGTGGAAAAGTTTAAAAGTTCTGTGAACATATAAAATACAATTATGTATGCATGTTTTCATTCATTAAACAAATATGTAAGCAGATATTGAAGGCCCTCTGGGAGCCAACCCCTATTTTTTGTCGTGGGTAAATAGCAACAAGAAGGGTGGACAAAGCTTCCCTACCGGTATTGAGCTTTTCCCTAGCAGGTGAAAATAAACAGTTAAAAAATAAATTATTGCCGGGCCTGGTGGTGCACGCTTGTAATCCCAGCATTTGGGAGGCTGAGACAGGAGGATGTGGGTTCCTGGCCAGCCTCAGCTACCTAGTGAGGCACTCTGCAACTTAGTGAGACCCTGTTTCAAAATAAAGAAAAAAAAATAGGGCTGAAGGTATAGCTCGGAGGTAGAATGCCCGAGTTCAATCCCCAGTACTGCAAAAAAAAAAAAATAAAATAAAATAAAATTATTGACAGGCGTGGTGGTGCACATTTGTAATCCTGGTATTTAGGAGGCTGAGACCCGAGGATCCAGGCATGTGGCCAGCCTCAGTTACTTATTGATATTGTCCGCAACCTAGTGAGTCTCTGTTTCAAAATAAAGAATAAAAAAAAAAATAGTACTGGGGGTGTAGCTCGGAGGTAGAGTGCCCCTGAGTTCAAACTCCAGTACTGCAAAAAAATAAAAAAAAATAAATAAGTAAATAAATAAATAATTTTTAAATTAAAAATAATAAATTCAATACTACAAGTTATGTGAAGAAAGATAAAGTGGAAATGAGGACAGGAAGTACCAGAGTAGGAGTGACATAATTTTCAATCTGGTGTTGAGGGTGGTCAATGTATTGAGAAGGTATCATTTGAATAAACAATTAAAAGTGATGCCAGAGGTAAACAGATGTTCGGAAGTATACGTGTTCTGCTTGAGGAAATGCCACAAGCACTGTTTCTGTATGGAAACATCCCTGCAGAGCTCACCAGAGAGCAGAGGTCTCAGTGATTGTAAGAGTGAACAAGAAAAGAGGAGAGATGGGGAGAGGGTTAACTGTAGACCAGCAACCTTCTAGGGTCTTGTACTTTAATCTAAGAACTGGCTTTTACTCTGCAATGAGAGCCATTGAAGGGAATTTTATTAAACACTAGATATGAACTGGTATTTTCAGATAATGGTGCTGGTATTTAATTAAGATTAGGAACTATCTGAACTGCACAGTTGGAAAGTTTCATATAGAATCCCTCTGCCACAGTGCCAGATATGAATGATAATTAATTTTTTTTTGTTCTTTGAGCATATGAAACATTTGCAGTGAAAAAGACCAAACTGTTTTGAGCTTGTCACCACCAAGTTGCTCTCAAAATGGAATAGGTTGTGACTGAGTTATAGAACCCAGAAGAAAAATGTTGGCCAACTTAAATGCTTACTTATTTAGAGCAATTGTTTATATTGCCATTAGCTCTGTTTACAAAAGAGGGGGGCTATTATGGGAATGTTTATGTCCATGAAATTACCCCTGACCAAGCAAATTAACTAGTTTAGGCTGAAAGGGAAAGAGAAAGAGAAGGTGTGACCAAGGGTAAAGGAAAAGAATCTTGAATTATTGAAATGTTTCTTTGGTGAAAAATAATAGAATCATTAAATCCAATTAAGGCTAAATTATGTCCACTATTTTATGGTCAAGCTATATTGATGTTTTACAGAAGGAAAGGATGGAAGGATTCAATTAGTCTCTGATACATAATTGGTTGTAGTTTCCTTGGGGGAGGGAGCAAAATAGAATTTTTTTTATTCTTCAAGTGGCCTCATGTTTACCAAATATCAGTAAAACTAGTAGGGGAGGGGTTCAATCACACACGACTTATCCACACACAAATTAACTAGCCAAATATTTATCTTCCAGCAACCTGGCAAGAACTGCTTTGTGAAAGCCTGGATGGGCCGACTTCTGGTTACTTCCATCTTCGTTATTTATTCTATGCCTTTCTTTAGCTGGTATCATCTAGGAAGATGGAATCTTATTTTCATAAAGTATTAGCCTTTGCAATTTCTTCTACTCTTTTCTACTCACACCTGACATGTAAATATTCTTCCTGTTTTTCCTTCTAGCCAACTTAAATAAGCTATTTATTTTCTTCTCAATGGGTTCTTGCATGTGCAGAAATCCAGAATGATGTTAAATGTGTCATCTGTCAAGTCTTTCCTATTTTAATGCTCATAAATAAGCTCATTAACCCAGAAGTGAATATTCTAATCTCTGCTGCAACAGACATTTGGAACTGAGCTTTCCAAGGAAGGAAATACTTCCACTGAGGTTATGGACATATGGGAAATTACCAATGTGGATCTCGGTGTCATGTGAGGGGAAAGAGAGGGGGTGGGGAAGGACCGACCCAGAGGGGAAGCTCATCAAGTGCTGTGTACATCTGTGTCTCATCATGTAGACCTACATAATGGTGTGAGACTATAATGCACCAATATAAAAATGTTTTAAAAAAGATTTAGGATTTCATTAGCAGCAGTATTGTACTAAATGTCTAAGTTCTTCTAAATACTCTTTGCTTTAATATCTAGTGATCTAAAGAAACATAAAGACTTTCTCTCATCTCAAATGATTATCAAGTTGGTATTTGGTAAGAACATTTTCTGCCTCATCTCTATGTATTTGTTTATTTTTGGATAGTGCTATATCATACAAATTTCACTGAATTGACTTTCTATCATACGTACAAAAGAATCATTGCCTCAACATGTAAGAATAACACTGACCAACAAATGCAGGTGGCGTCCAACCCCTTTGTCCAGCATCTCAAATTTCTAGATCCAAATTACAGACATTGTCCCTTTTCTGTCTTAAAAGTGGTAAAGTTTGAGGTCAGAAATAAGTACTAGATAATATTGGCATTGTCGGGGGGTCCACACTTACACATCAACTCAATTTTAGAAAACTAGTTCAACATTTTCTGTTCTTAAAATGTAATGAGTTAGGAAATTGAAGTCCTAGAAATTTTCCAATTGAGCTATTAATCCACACATTCATCCAAAATATTCACTGAGCTCCTCCCTTCCACGCACCGTTCTAGACATTGGGAACACAGCTGTGTACTCACAGACAAAACCCTTACTTCCAAGGAACGTATGAGCTCACCCAAATGATCTTTTTAGCTGAAAGACAATTTTTAAATAATAATGAGCCATGAATATCACTGATTACAACAGATTGTGAGGCACTTCCTACTGAAGGGGTGGTGAGACTAACTTCAAAAGTCATGAGAAACCACAGGCCTCCTGAGAATCTGTATCTCTCAAAGCTGATTCTGGTTTTTTGCTCATTATCTGACTCCTCAATTCTGTGGTATTATTCTAGACCCCAAGAGGGACTTTTCCCCCCCTTTTGGAATAATGTCATCAAATTAGTAGAAGAACCAGAAAAGAACATTCATGAAAGGTCACAAAAATACCATCATGACTACTTCATTAATCAAAACTATAAAAAAAATTGCTCTTTCCTGAGAGACCCTCCCAAAATGGCACTAATAATAATCTAGAGTTGAAATCTTCAATGTGCAAGAAATTAACTATGATTGCTGGAATATGTTAACTTAGGCTACAAAGAAACTTCAGGAATTATTGGCCATTTGTGCACTTCATGGGATAAACAGATATTATATTTCTCTGTCTCGTTCTTTGTCTTTCTGTCCCATGAAATGGTGATTTAAAATGGAAACTTATTTTTAATTTATTCCAGTATATACCAGAGGGGGGAAGTGTGAGAAGACAACATTAATTCAACACACACACACACACACACACACACACACACACACACACATTTTTATCACATATAATTTTGAGCACCTACTCTGAGAAGGGCATTGCATGGCTGAGGTTTCTAAAGAAAATAAAACACAGCTTTTGTCCTCAAAGAGCTTTCCTTCAAACAGGAAGGTCTGCCTCCAAAGATCCCAACATCTTCCATCTTGGTGGACAAAAAGTTTACACTGACAAAAACCTCAGAAATGTATTAAAACCATGTCAGATTTATAGTCAGAGCTAAAGATATTCTTGGAAGGACCAGATGCTCTATATCATTAATAATACATAAAATATAAAGATACTTTCCCTAGTAGCACAAGCTTTCTATGATAAACCCATTGGTGAGTCATTAGCTCATCTTCTTCAAATAGCTCTTATTTCTCTGCATCTCATTTCAGGGTTCCCATGGAGAGGATTCTGTAGAGGGGAAGTTTAAGAAGAGAGATAAACCAGAGATAAGCCTCATGGATATGATTCTATGATAATTATTTGGAGACAGGTGGAGTCATCAAAGGAGTGTGGGTAGAAAACTTTGAAATATGAATATTCTCTTTCAATCTCAATTTTTGCATAGTGTTGGAATTCAGTATGTTGGCAAATTGTGTTGACAGTATGAATATATCACTAACTTTTGGTCACTGTAGGTATGTATCACATTTCACCTGTGTTTCATTGTCAACTATTATATCACAAGAATCTGGGTTTCTTCTACTTCATAGAGTTGAAATGGGGTGTGTGTGTGTGTGTGTGTGTGTGTGTGTAATAGACAGTGACTATTTTTCAGAAAAAAAAACACTTGTTTTTTATCTATTAATCTTAATATTCCCTTCCCCTTTTCAGTGCTTAGAAACAGATAATATAATCTGGTACTTTTGTTGAAAATACTAGGAGATTTCAAAGTATATAATTAAATTCTCAATATTTTTATCTCCAAAAGTGTCATGATTCCATAAATTTTCATAATTACATTTATTTATAATACATATATATGACTAAATATAATCAGTTTACACATGACTTTTTTTCCATCTGGTGTGTTTTTAAAAGAGCAGTCCCGTGTAATGAACACTTACATATAGACATTTTTCTTACTAGATGAAATGCAAATGTTGTTATGAAATGTTTATAGACCTCTCAGTTGACAATTTTAATTCAATAAGAAATAGGACTAGGAGTTTTAAAAACTGAAAAAAATGTACTCTGAACATGTACAGTGGCCATGATAAGTGGGTAAGTGGGAGCTAATATTTCAATCAAGTCGGTGTTTTGAGGATCCAGGCTTTGGGAGTTTTGACACCCTCCTTCTCTAAGTTACAGGCATTGGACCATTCACTATGAAAATAGAGTAGCAAGAAAATAAAGGGCAAAGTTGGAATTCAACTTTTCCCAGAGTTTCCAAAGCCCACCCGCAGGCCACTGCCAACATTAGCCAAAGTCTGGGCTCAGCTGTACAATTCTGTGGAAATCAACATAGCTTACCTCAAAGGGACAGAGGAAATGAATAAATATGCGGGGAGGTAACCAACAGAATGAAATAATTAAATTCTGAACATTTAAGCACCTTGGATAATGACACACTGTAAGAAGGATACTACCTTGCTAAGTGGGTGATTAAGGGGAAAAGAGATGAAATTAATGGAAACACAGTGATTTCAATGAAACAGTCTAGCAAGAATCCCAAAGATGTTTCTTTGAAAAAGAAAATGCAATGCATTTTATCAGAAACAGGAGCCAGGAAAAAAAAAATAGACTACACAGCTTTAAAAGGCTGTTGTTATCTACCATTTACGTTTCTCAGGCCTGTCTTCAGCATATTGAAGAAATAATAGAGCAAGACCAACCGATGGCAATGGTAGCCAGTTGCTTTGAGAGGATAGATGCAAAACCAGCAGAAAGAGGCTTCTGGGAAGATGTTGCAGTAGGAAGCACAAGCACGAGGAGTCTGTCCCCCTATCTAGACAGCAATCTCACTGGCAGAATATGTCTGATGTGGCTGTGTTAGAACTCTGGAGTATGTTGAAGGCTTGCTACGGCCAGAAGGCGTGGTTGGTGAATTGTGGCTCATTTCAGTCAATATCAGCTTTCAGCACAATGACAGCCTACCTGTCCCAGACCCTTATCCTCACAGCAGGTGGCTGTGCCTACACTCCTGGAGTAATCCACCTAGAGCTGGTAAGCGTCAGGGCAAGAAGAAATGAAGCTGTCCTCTGCTTGCTGAGGTCCTGATTGCTGCTGCTTCCACTTGCAGGATGGTGAGGGGTGCAGAGAGCTAGGAACCTGTTTGCATGGTTAGTAGGAATGCACAGCGGTTATAGCTGTTGTGGAAAACAGTACGGTGCTTCCTCAAAAAAATTAAAAATTAAATTAGCCTGTAATGCCGCAATTCTACTTCTCGATTTCCAAAATGACTGAAGGTAGGGTCTTAAGAATCTGTGTACAGCTACATTCGTAAGATTATTTTTCACAGTAGTTAAACTATGAAAGCAACCAAGTGTCTACTGATTTTTGAATAGATAAGCAACATGATGCATACACATACAGTGGAATATATCCATCAGTAGGAAGAAGGGAAATCCTTGTATATGCTATGACATAGAGGATGCTTGAGGACATTAGGCTAAATGATATAATCTAGTCACACAAAGATGGCAACTATAGGATTTCACTCATATGATGCATTTCATTAAAATTATATAAAGAGAAAGCAGAATGACTGGTGCCAGGAGCTGAGGAAGGAAGAATGGTTAAGTTATTGTTTAGTGAGTATGGGGTTTCAGTTTTATAAGTCAAAAAGGATTCTGGAGATGAATGGAGGAGATGGTTACATGAAATTATGAACATTCTAGTAACATGGAACTAATCACTTAAAAATGGTTAAGATGGGACCGGGCGTGATGCCACATGCTTGGAATCCCAGTACTTGGGAGGCTGAGAAAGGAGGATTGCAGATTCCAAGCCAGCCTCAATAATTTAGTGAGGCTTTTAGCAACTTAGCAAGACTATATTTCCAAATAAAAAAATAAAATCGGTCTGGGGGTATAGTTTGGAGGGAGAATGCCCCTGGGTTTGATCCCTAGCACCATACACATACGCACATATATGGTTAAGATAGTAAATTTTATACCTATTTTACCATAATAAAAATGAGAGAAAAAAAAAAAACCCTGTATACTTAAATGGTTACATTTTGTTGCACATAAATTATGCCTCAATAAAGTTGATTTATAAAACAGCAAGTAAAATTGAGAATATCAGAAAGTATCATGTATATTGAAGCAAATCTACTCTGCTTGATTGGCCTTTTAAATGACAATGCAAGGCCATAACAATGCTTCTCCACAAATTATGACTCCTTTTGAAATAGCGTGCAATGTGTTTAACAGTAAACCAAGAAGCTAGTACAAGGGCTATAGAGCAGCAGTGGAATAAAAGAAATGGCAAACTATCTCCCCTGGCTTGTATAAAAGGAATCAACTTTATACCTGGTGATAAAATGGAAGAATAAACAACTGGACACATTTCTGGCTTGGTAGACAGGGATTGTGGGCTGACCAAAATGGTTTCCTTTTCTGTGGGGCCCAGTTCTGTTATATTTCCTTGCAGGGCAATGTGACTGAGAGTTAACCAAGAGAACCTGCGTCAAAATTCCCATGTGCCACTTTCAGGTTTCACTCATGATGATCTGCCACAAACATGGCTGCATCCTGATCCTATTTTCCAGCTAATGGGGAAGCCAAGAAGATGAGGGATCCAAAGGATGAGGGAAGCTTGGTCTTCTGCTTGTTTGTTGTGGTGCTACTGGGGATTGAACCCAGGGCTATTCTACCCCCAAGCGACACCCTCAGCCCTTTAATTTTTGTTTTGAAACAGGGTCTTACTAGGTTGCAGAAAGTCTCACTACATTGCTGAGGTTGTCCTTGAACTTGTGATCCTCCCATCTCAGCCTCCCAAGTGCTAGGATTACAGGTGTGTACCACCACACCTGATGGTTTTCTGAATTATTGTGTGAATTGTCACCCATCAGCTAGAAACATCTGAGAGAGAAATGGATGGTTACTGGGTAATGTAGTGATATGTTGGGGTATGGTTCACTAGTTTGTCTCCCCTAACTAATGTACCAGAGAGAGAAGGAGTCTAGTGACTAAAACAATAATTCATCAGAGCATGAAGAGAGTCTGAGCCTCAGCCTTAGGTACATAGGTCACACACAATTTCCCATCAACACCAACTCGCTCTACAACAAGGATTATACCCTCACAAACTCACATTGCTTTCCTCAGACTATACTGTTTTTGGAGTCTATAGTATCTATGCAAACAACCTCTCAGAATTTCCAATGCCATTTCAGAGTTCACCACAGGAGATGGTCATGAAGAAATATTTCCAGCTCCTTCATCCCTCGTTCCTTCTTTTATAATTCCCTGCAGAGGGAGAGCTAAATGGTCCAGCTCTCTTTCCATGAAAGCTCACATGACTCAAACGTTACTTAGTATTCACACACCATTCTTTTTCTACCCAGCAAGAAGCACTTAACCAAATAACCTCATTAATCTTCACATGCACCATGATCCTTGATCTTTTTGGAGGAAGAAAAAAAAAAAAAAACACCAAAAGAACAAATGTTCTTGTTCCTATTTCACAGATGAAGATGTTGAGGAAGAAAGTGTGGGTGCTACAGCATCAAAGAAAAGGAGATCAGCTAACATCTCATTTAAAGGCAAAGCCCTAATCTTCTGAGGCCACAAGTCAAAAGAGGCCCAATTTTATTTGGTTAGTGCTTCCTCAAAAACTAGTTGGCAACATTAAAAAAAAAAAAAAAAAACAGATGCATACACATGCACTAATTCACACAAACATAAACACCAAGCCAATCCATCTACTCTGATTTCTTTTGAAAAATCATAAGATTTCTCACTCTCAGCCTATATTCCTGTGTTTCAGGTAGTCTTGCAGTTTCAGATGAGTTGTTGTGTCCCTTCTGTACCCCAGTTGGATAGTCTCCAATTTGTTACAGTGTTCACCTGCCAGCCTTGGGGACAATTATTATTGGTGATATATGAGTTTCTGGCTCTTTACTTCCTACAAATCATTAAGGAGTTAAGAATTTGGGTTCTTCGATCACCAAATCCTTTCCTTCTGACATGTTATTTTTTTATCATTTATAAAATGTGTTTAAAACTCTCAGAATGGAAATTCTATGCAGTCTTTTCTGTCAAACTTCCCTACCCTCTCCTTTCAACATTGTGCCTACAGTGGCAAAGACTGTAGGACTGAGGTACCAGCTAAGTGCTATCTACAAATTGACTCACTG
Organism: Graphiurus murinus; assembly: GCA_004027655.1. NCBI lineage: Eukaryota > Metazoa > Chordata > Mammalia > Rodentia > Gliridae > Graphiurus > Graphiurus murinus. Next base: position 113,647 of record PVLC010000727.1, read on the forward strand.
CCCATCTTTCTTCTAGCAGAAATGGAAAAGGGAATAGAGTTCAATCAGAAGGGAAAAGATTCATCACATCCTTTAAATTCTGAAGCAGAAAGCCAGCAGGTGTGTGCTTAAGGAATGTATGTATAACAAGGTTTACAAATGTTTATAAGGAAACAGGGCTTCATGAAAAAGACCTGAGAAGTGTAGGTTAATAGATTCTGTTCCATGAAGGACATAAGATCTTCCTGGGTATAGCTTATGGCCAAGAAACATGACTCACGGCCAAATCAGAAGTGGAATCATGACAAGATGATGGTTCAAAATATAGTATAGTGTTTGCTATTAGTGGTTGAGCAGTAGTTGTTGGGCTAATTTGGTGAGGAAAAAAATAACCTCAACAGTTATTGGCCAATATCACAATGAAAGTGTTATTAGTATAGGGTGGTGATTATTTTAATTAAGGTTTAGACTTCAGGACTATTACTACCTCAAAGCCCATTAATAAACATCCTCCCCATGGTTCATGCTTTAGAATCCTTCATTTGAAAGAAAACAATATCAATTCTAAACTTCCTGCATCACTGGCCTTGAGCAGTCCATCACAGTTCAGAGATGTTTGCCCTCATTTCTGTTATCACATTTTAGACTTTAAACAGTATCAAGCATCCTCAGTTGTGGTGACAATAATATTGATAAGGAGAAAAGCAATAGTAGATATACGTCACTCTCCACAGGTTCTAGATAAGAAGTTTCTATCCAATGCCTATAATACTCAAAACAACCACACAATGTGACTACACACTTATTCCAATTTTACAGAGGAGAAAATGTCTCTCTGTGAGTTTTAGGTAGCTTCTCTGAGATCTCATAACCAATAAGCAACAAATCTGAAATTAAATTCTACATCTGTATGGAAAAGGCTTTACCATGGTGCCAGTATCCCAAAGATTATTAAAGGAATCTTAAAACTAGAGTAAATCTTAGCCTGGTGTGGTGATATATGCCTGTAATCCCAGTACTTGGGAGGCTGAGACAGGAGGATCACAGGTTTAAGGATTGTCTCAGCAATGTAGAGAGACTCTCAGAAACCTAGAGAGACCCTGTTTCAAAACGGAACATAAAATAGGGTTTGAGGTGTAGCTCAGAGATAGAATTCCCCTGGGATAAATCCCTAGTACCACAGAAATAAATAAATAAATAATAAATCTTTATGAAGGCCGGGCGTGGTGGCGCACGCTTGTAATCCCAGCATTCGGGAGGCTGAGACAGGAGGATCCGGGTTCGCGGCCAGCCTCAGCTATCTAGTGAGGCACTCCGCAACTTAGTGAGATCCGTTTTCAAAATAAAGTAAAAAAATAGGGCTGGTGGTATAGCTCGGAGGTAGAATGCCCCTGAGTTCAATCCCCAGTACCGCAAAAAAAAAAAAAAAAAAAAAAAAAACAACTTTATGAAGGTTTTTCATGTTATTCTCAATAATGACTCCTATTTTTAACCTAAATTCCCATTTATCTTCTTCACAATTTACTTCTTCATCTGAAATTTGACTACAGAGGTTGATTTTTATTCCATATCCCCACTGATATAAAATTGGCTGCTCTCCATTTCCTTGCTTTCTACAAGTAAGTTCTCTCTTCCACCTTCTTGTGTGCTTCAGTCAAAGAGATTGAAACAGGCTTTGAGCGTTGGAGGTCAACCTTATGCCTCAGGAGCAGAAAATTAATACTTGTGAAGTTTGAATTTCCACAGAGATCAGAAATCGACAGGAGAGCATGTGAGACCTCCAAGATAGAAGGATTCAATAACACAATAAACTTTGGACATTTGAGAAACAAAATTCCAAGGATTTAGCCTGTTCAAACACCCTTTACATTTTTTTTCCAGTATGAGTTTATTCAGACACTTCTAAAAAGAACAACCTTTGGGAAATTTTAGGTTTTTTAATGTATGTGAGTAATAAAATTCTCCTATAGCCTCTTAGTCAACCTAGATCCATGCCAGGCATAAAATAATAAGTTCACTAGCAGGGGAGTCTAAATTCAATAATTTGTGATAAATATTAAATGGCTAAAGGCAGACACAGAAATTGTAAATGCTATTGATTTTCTTATCTAATCCGCAGTGTTTATCTGGGTTTCAAATATTTTAGATAGCATTTTAGTGATACTTAAATATTTAATTGTCACTTATATGAGATTTTGGCTTCCTTTTTATTTCATTTTAGAGATTTAAAACTTTTTATTAACATGAGAATTGATAAATGTCAAAAAATAAATTACAGCTGAGGAAATCATGACCGTATTCATCTGTAGGCATGTAGTAGTTCAGGACTATTGGGGATTTTTCCAACACATTGAAATTTCTATATTTCTCAGTTATTAGGAAACAAAAACATCCTGTGACTCCCATCATTATCAAAAAGGGGGATTTTCTACTTTATCCAAAATGCTATGGTCAGTAGTCATTCAATTACAAGAAAAATAGTTATTTATTTGCATATGTGTAAGCAAAGCATGCTAACGTATTTAAACTAAAAGAAAAAGATTAAGAAACTGTCATGTATTTTTGAAAAGGCTAAAAATGTTTCTGAGAGTAAGTGTGTTATTTATTTGTTAATTGATGTATTCAACATCATGATATAAGACAGAAGAGCACATTTAGGATGAGGTCTTGCTTAGCTAGTCAATATCCAGGGACACTGAGGAATCATAACGGGATCCATTATCACTGATGTACTGAGTAGAAAAGATGCCCAAAGAAGTCTCTCTTTAAACTTGGTTACAAGATCAGTATCTTAGGACTAACAGTACTTAAAAGCTAACCAATTTTCTTTTTTTTTATTGTAATAATTTGTGCTTTGTATATACACATTTTTGTTAGGTACAAATTGATAAAGACAAATGTGCACACATTTCTCATCTGACCCTTTCCTCAATTCCCACCCCGCTCCCTCACCCTCCTTCCCTCTCAAGTTCAGTTCAGTGAGTGATCTTGATGTAATTGTGTAAGTACATCATGTGCCTTAGTATGCTCTCCACCCCCCCCCCCGGCCATTCCCTTCAGTTAAATCAACTTCTTTGTTTATCGAGGGTCTCTACTTTTTCATCTGGGGACCCTCTTATGTCCCATCTTCTCCCTAACATCCGCATATTAGGGAGAACATATGTTTCTTTACTCTTTTTGACTGGCTAATCTCACTTAACATAATGTTTCCCAGTTAGATCCATTTCCCTGCAAAGAACATGATTTTGTTCTTCTTTATGGCTGAGTAAAATTCCATTGTGTATATATCCATAGTTTTGTAATCCATTCATCTGTGGATGGACATCTTGGCTGCTTCCACAGTCTGGCTATTGTGAATTGAGCCGCTATAAACATAGATACACATGCATCGGTCTGATAGTTTGGTTTCCATTCTTTTGGGTATATACCCAGCAGTGGAATTGCTGGGTCATATGGTAGGTTCACTCCCATTCATCTGAGGATCCTCCATACTGTTTTCCACAGTGGTTGCACAAGTTTGCAATCCTACCAACAATGTATTAGGGTTCCCACTTCTCCACACCATCGCCAGCAGGTGTTGTTGTTCGTGTTTTTTTATGATTGCCATTCTGACTGGAGTTAGGTGAAATTTCAGGGTAGTTTTGATTTGCATCTCCCTGATTGCCAATGATGTGGAACATTTCCTCAAACATTTATTGGCCATTTGTATTTCTTCTTTTGTGAAATGTCTATTTAGATCCTTTGCCCATTTTTTGATTGGGTTATTTGTTTTCTTAGCTGTGAGTTTCTTGAGTTCTTTGTATATCCTAGATATTAGACCTCTACAAAGAACTCAAGAAACTCACAGCTAAGAAAACCAATTTTCAATAAAAAAATACATACTGTATTTTCATGTCTGTAATATGTTTGTTCTTAATTTCAAAAACTGAAAAAAATTAAAATCAAGTGTTCACTTAATATTTGAATACTCATGTAAAAACCATAGGTAACCCTTCAACTTTAAATTTGTCATGACAAGAAAGTCAGGAAATTTTTATTAAGTTGCACTAAAATCTGTAACTATTCTTTGTTTGAAGAATAAAATCATACTCAACATTCTAACTCCCAGTCCACAATAAAGCAAATTGATTTCTTTTAAAAATTGTATTCTTAGTATTTTCTTTTTTGTGGTACTGGGGATTGAACTTGGACACAGGGGCATTCTACCTCCGAGCTACACCCCCAGCCCTATTTTTTATTCTTTATTTTGAAACAGGTCTCACTAAGTTGTGGAGTGCCTCACTAGGTAGCTGAGGCTGGCTGCAAACCTGGATCCTCTGGTCTCAGCCTCCCAAATGCTGGGATCACAAGTGTGCGTCACCATGCCCGGCTCTGAGTATTTTCTAAGTTTCCTCAAAATTTTATTTGTTTTTAGTAATAGGAAAGGAACCCAAGGGCATTCAACCTCCAAACTATACCCTCAGTCATTTTTTTTTTTGAAACAGGGTCTTATGAGGTTGCTGAGAGTCTCACTACATTGCTGAAGCCTTCCTTGAATCTGTGATTCTATTGCCTCAGCCTCCAAAATGTTGGGATTACAGTTATGTGCCACCACAACTTACTCAATTTTTCAAATGCAAAATATAGCTCTTATTTCCAACTAAGTAAGAGAGCACATGGACATATTTTATATGCATTAATTATCTCAGACCAGGTGGGGGTCTAAGTAGGATCCCTCTTCTGATTCCCGTGCCCTGAAATCTGCAGCCTCTACACAGTGGAAGGCATTTGCTCTTGATACAAGGAGACTGTTATTAAGTGAGTCTTGTAGACTTGCATGTGACAGCTTGATGGCCTATTTGCTTTGATAAGTTAATAGATATAATTTTGATTTTCTTAAAGGCAATATCAAAAGAAAGGAACAAATAAAAGAGTTCAAATTTATCCTGGGGCATAGAACTCTATCAAGACCTCAGGTTCTATAAAATAAATTGCATTTATACCCTGGTGAATAAACTGGTATTCCTAAACACAACATGATATGTAATAATTTCCTGAAATGTGGTTAAGACTACTCGATTTTTCAAAAAAATGATGGCTGAAGCATTACAAAGTCTTATGAGAGTGCAGCCTTAATAAAATCAGCACTTTTAGCTAACGTTCCTGAAAGACAATTTTAGTGTTGACTTTCCTTTTCATAACTTTAGTCATGTTCTACCCAGTAATTAAATTGCCTTCTCTAATTCTATTCATTTGTCCACTGGGCAAGTGCCTTGTCAAACATTCTATAATTGATACTTTTTCTGTCATAATGGAACTATCTTTACATGAGTTTAAACTCTTGGCTAGTTTTCTCATAAAAATAATTCAAATACACTAGCTAACTTTTCTAGGTGTCTACTTTCCTATTTGCAGAATGGGAAAATCAATTTTTTTTTAAAAAATCTGAGATAATTGTACATATATACCTTTTAAAATAACTTCAAACAGCATGCATATGAGAATATGAAACTACGTAGAGTGAACCCTCTTTCCTCTAACGAGTCTCTGAAATGCTTATGTGTTTATCTTGCCCACCATGACTCCATCCTGAGGGAGTGGCAAATAAAAAAATCAGCCTTTCTGAACAAAAGTGCTCAGCCTTGTGCCTGGCAACCCTACCTCTACCTCCTTGGTTGCAATGGTGTAACCTAGAGGTAAAGCAGGAGTTTAATGGCATCCATGGTTTCAGAAGACATCAATGCTATCAGAAGTTATCCTGATAGACCACTTTGGAGATCTCCCTCATTGGGTACTGATTCTCTCAAAATGTTATCTTTGAAGAGTTTAAAGGATAGTAAAAAAAATGATTCTTGGTGAAAGATAAAGTCTACTTGAAGGTAGATTTGCCTTTGTATGATCAATTCCAGTGGATCATTTCCACCTCTCCAGTTGTGTGATAAGCATCTCAGACTGGGTAGCTCTGAGATCCAGAGTGTCTTTGCAGCTACGTAGAAGGTTCCCTTTGTTTCCTCGGTTCCCACATATGCTTGCAATAAGCACTCATCACTCAGGATATTGTAAGTGTCCAAGTAATACACACCTTCACGGGCCACAAATTATATACACCTCATTTACTTAACTAAAGTCAAGCAAGAATGTGCTTGCATGTGTTTTAAAAAATGTCATGTGGTATAATTGGATGATCCCGCCTGACATGTAATGATAAATTTATTTGGCCCTTGCACAGTTCCATCAAATGGAAATTGTGTCCCCACATCTACAGAGCAAAATGTCGCGTATTCAGGAAGGACACTGTCCTTGTGATAGGGGGAAGCGAGGAGATTATTCTCTGCATTTTTTGTCATGTGAACATAATACCTATCCAAAAAGTACATGAATGCAATTAAAAATTAATTAAACTTAAGCCGGACATGGTGGTGCACACTTGTAATCCCAGCATTTGGGAGGCTGAGACTGGAGGATCCAGGTTCCTGGCCAGCTTCAGCTACCTAATGAGACACTCTGCAACTTAGTGAGACCTGGTTTCAAAATAAAGAATAAAAAATAGGTCTGGGGGTATAGCTCAGAGGTAGAATGCCCCTGAGTTCAATCCCCAGTACCATAAAAAAATTAATTAAACTTAAAGAAAAGTAGCAGCACAAATAGTGTTTATAAAAAGCAAAAGGGCACTGGGCGTGATGACACACACCTCTAATCCCAGTACTGGGGAGAGAGACAGGAGGACTGAAGGTTCAAGGACAGTCTCATCATTCACTTAGACTCTCAGCAACCTAGCAAGACTCCGTTTTAAAATAAAATAAGTAAATAAACTAGGAATGAGGGTGTAGCTTGGAGGTAGAAAGCCTCTGCGTTCAATCTCCAGTACCACAAAATGAATGAATGAATGAATGAATATATAGAACAAACGAGTAATAGATATTGAGAGTCTTAGACCAAAAGGTCCATGCTAACTACAGTATTATTTCTAAAGCAGGGAATCAAGACAAAGCCATATATTAGTTAGACCGAAGGACCCAAGAGCACCTTCTCTACTCCAAAGAGGAGGTGAAGTTGCATTAGTTTCTAAGGGATTTACCTGAAGCTGAAAACAATGGAACAGTTTGTTTTCCTGAACTGAGAATTTTAGAGACAAAGATTAGCTCATATGCAACTTAAAATTTAGACAGTGATGTAAGGATAGCATGGGATATTGTTGGTTCCCCTGAGATTCTTCCAAACTTGTTAATGCTTTGAAGTAATGGGGGGGTTTCTTACAAGTAAAGAAAAATAGACAAGTAGAGATGTTTAGGGAAACAACTAAGAATTCTATAGTATTGCTTTCATTTAGTGCAACTGGGTTCAGAAGCTTCAGGAATCTCTGATTTCCGCTATGGTAATTAATCTGACAAAACTGTGAGTTAGCTCAAGAAGCTGAAAGACATCTTCTTCATGATAAAACAATAGGTTAATGAAAAAGAAACTGAAAGTGATTTCGAATTATTTTATTTTATTTTTTGGTACTGGGGATTGAACTCAGTGATATTCTACTTCCAAGCTATACCCCTAGCCCTCTTTACTGTTTATTTTTTAAACAGGGTCTCACTAAGTTGCTAAGGCTGACCTCAGTCCTGCAATCCTCCCGTCTCAGCCTCCCAAGTATTGGGATTACCGATGTGTGCCACCATGCTTGGTTTATTTTGAAAATTCTAATATAGTCTCTAGAGTTGAATGTCCTCTAACACCTACACAAAGAAGCAATGATCAACCCCAGAGTTTAAGGCTGCAATGCCAATCTGAATATAAGCATTTGGACTACAAAGTTCCATTGGTTTCATTGAGTCTGACCCATCCCTACTTTTGCCACCATTCTCATTATTTTTAGTGCCTCATCTTGCAGAGCATGAAGTCTTTCAGGATCTGCCCCTGGTGTTCTAGGAGCAATACCTCCGTATGATTTTCCATCCAGTAAGTCCAATGGCTCTCAACAGTTCCTCTGTATATCTTCGTAATGGAAATTTATTCATTTATTCAGTTCTTCACTTATATACTGCAACTCAAGCAGCCTTCATGCTGAGCATATGACAATACATAATATATGGGAAAGAGTCACTGTGTTTCAGTGGGAAGTTCTGCTATAAAGGAGTGTGTGGACTTAGTGCTAGGACTCGCTTGAGTAATATAAAGACTCACACCCAGGATGGTTGGGAAAAGGGTGTGGTCAGAATCATGGCCGCAAAAGACCCTTACCTCCTGATACATCACTGTATAATCCTCTGCCCACGAGCATGGGCAAAATCCAGTGATTTGCTTCTATCAGATATAATACAGCAAAGTGATAGGATACAATTCCAAGACTAGGTTATAAAAGTCTGTGATTTCCATCTAATTTATACTTGGCCTTTGACTCTTATTTGCTCCACTGAAATAAGTTGCTATATTTTGAGTTGTCATATGGAGAATTCTGCATGGTAAACACCTAAGACTTCTGTTCAATATCCCATGAGGAACTGAATCCTGCCATGAACCATATAATTCTCTTAGTAGCAGATCCTCCATCATGTATAGTCTTAACCAACACCTTGAATACCAGCTTTTGATATCTTATGAGCCAGAGGACATAGCTAAAGTCACTCCCTGATTCCTAATGCACAGAAATCATGAGATAGCAAATGTTATGTTAAGCTGCCAAGTACTGGAGTAATTTGTTATGTGGCAATAGATAGCTGATCCAGTGTGGTGATGTTTCACTACAAATGCAAGAACTGAGAAGCTGAATTATGAGTACCAGTTCTCAAAAGAGTTGATGGGTAGGGATGTATTCCATTCATAGAAAAATCACGTATAGAACAATGAATACAATACGGCTGTTTCTGGGTACTGGTAGCAGATAAGAGAGTACAGGTAAGCAATAAGACATATTCATAGCTGCTATGGAGATCAGTGTGGAGATTCCTCAGAAAATTGAGAATGGATACACCATACATACCAGTTATACCATTCCTGGGTATCTTTCCAAAGAGACTGAAATCAGAAAATCATAGTAATATATGCATATCCATGTTGTACCAGCACAATTCACAATAGCCAAATGATGTATCCAACCTAGTTATCCATCAACAGATGAATGGGTTACAATATTATGAGATAGACACACAACAGAATTCTACTCAGCAATAAAGAAGAGCACAATTATGTCATTTTCAGGAAAGGTTGGACCAGCACAACATTATGTTAAGTGAGATTAGCCAGTCACAGAAAGTGAAGGGTCATGAGTTGTTTTTTCATATGCAGAAGCTAAAGAGTAACTGGGATACCAGAAGGACTCCAGATAATAGAGGAGAGACTCTAGTGGAGCAGGGAGGTGGTCTAGGGAAAGGAGATGGGAGAGAAAGAGGATCAATGAAGGAATCAGTTCCATTGACATTATGCATATATGTGGGAACAACGTCAATCTCAATACCCTATATGAGGAAAGAGGGATTTGGGGAGGGAGCCAGGGGAAAGCCCACTAAGTGCTATATGCACGCATGTCACCATCACTGTGAATTACATTCTGATGTGAGACTATAATGCACCAAAAAAAGTATAAAAACAAAAATGAAATGAAAAACACTTAATTTTATCTGTACTTTGTAAGAAATATGTGCAAATCAGTTTAAAAACTGTAACAGTAATCATGCCTATCTCCCCAAATTGTAACCTTTTAAATTTGTTTCAACATGTTTTTGAAATAGGTTACCTCCTGCTCTGAATATCTGGTCTGGGAGAAGTATAAGGTACTCCTAAGTATCCCAAGTTTTGAAAATCCCAACAGGCACTAGGGAGAAATATAACTTCTTTGAATGGGTGCATTTATCTTCACACTGAATTATTCCAGGATATTTAGTTGCTCTTAAATTTCTCCCTCTATCTAGAAATCTGACAATGAAATGTATAGGCTTCCGCCACGTGACATTTGTCATGGGAAAAGTTAGAGGAGTCCCAGCCTTCAAAGAGAACAAACAGCACTCTCCAGAGTTAGGACCCTTCCTGGCAAGGGCCACCCATCCCCATGGGCATTCAGGTTTCAACACTTGATAAATAGAAAGAGAAGGATGCTTGAGAAACCTGTACAAGCCTTCAGATAATCTTACACATGCACTGCACACCTTTAGAACAAGGAAGATAAATGTGCAAGATAGCTGACTGGCCCAAAGACTCTTTCACCTTACCCAATTCATGCCGATGATTCAAAAACCAGAATGTTGCCTTAAAAAGGCTCATTAGCTTAGTTAGGTAATGGTGGTGAACACATGTAATCCCAATATGTGGAAGGCTGAGACAGGAGAATCACCAGTTTGAGAATAGCTTCAGCAACTTAGCAAGACTCCCAGCAACTTAGTGAGATCCTGTTTCAAAATAAAAAGTAAGGCTGGGGGTATAGCTCAAAGGTATAACACACACACACACTCACACACACACACACACACACACACACACACACACACGCACGCATGCACTCTCTCTCCCTCCCTCCCTCCATTTCCTTTCTTCTGACACTTTAACATTATGAAGACAGAATTGTAGTAACAAGAAAAGGAAATGGAAGAAAAAAAGGAGGGAAGAGAAAACTATAGTTAAGATGAAAAGAGGAAAAATAATCCTTTGGTGGCATGGCATAGAAATCATTTGGCAAGAAGTGAGGGAGAGAGAGAAGGAGAGGGAGAGGGAGAGGCAGAGGGAGAGGGAGAGGGAGAGGGAGGGAGGGAGAGAGAGAGAGAAATTGTTTAAAATCTTATACCAGTATTTTAAGGTGAACATATTTGCAAGAGTCATTAAGTGAAATGTTAAATACAGTAAAATAAAAAGACAGAAGTATCAAGTGGCTGCTTGCCATAGTCTTTTTAAGGAACTAATAAAACCAATATTTGAATGATTTCATTTAATTGCAGCAAAGAACTCGTGATGAGGTGTAATTACAAGTCTGTACCGTCTGAGAGCCTCGGCCACTTTGATTGACTCTGCTCCTCTGGTATTGAACCTGGGGTTGTACGGTCACACTTGCTATCCGCCTCAAAGTCAGTGTGGACCTTCCTGTCTATAAGTGTACCAAGGGTTTAAAGGAAGGCTGTCCGCCAAAACGTAATGCAATGAGGCAAACATTCTGTATCTGTAATGTCCAATCTGGAAGCCATTAGTTAAGAGGTAGCAAGAAATGAATCACCTGACCTGGGAGCAGTGCCATTAAGGAGCTGAATTTTTAATTCCATTTAATTAAAATTAATTTAAGTTTCAATTTAAAGAAGCACATGGTCAAATTTTTACAGCACGGACACATAGGATTATCAGCAACAGGCAGCAGGATCCTATATTAACAGTCTAAAATGCTAATGTGTAACAAGTATAATTGCCTAAACAGAGGAGAGGTAGTGCCTAGCTTTGCAGGAACCCCCCAAACAACCACATACACCCACAATATATTTGAAAGACTCTACACTCTACATGGAGGAGAGGGTTGGGATAATGGTCAGTGATAATTTACCTAAATTTATATATATATACATACATATATGTGTGTGTGTGTGTGTGTGTGTATGTATAGCGGTACTGGGGATTGAACCCAGGACCATTCTACCTCTGAGCTATTTTTTATTCTTTATTTTGAAACAGGGTCTCACTAAGTTGCAGAGTAGCTTGGTAGGTAGCTGAGGCTGGCCGTGAACCCAGATCCTCTGGTCTCAGCCTCCCAAATGCTGGGATTACAAGCGTGTGCCACCACACCTGGCTCATTAATATTTTTAATATCATCAAAAATATTGAACAATGTCAACATGGAAGGTATTCTATGCATGTTGCGAAACACCAAATATCCCCTAGGAAATTTTTAAGTGTCTAAGAAAGAACCATCAAATATAAAGCAGATTCTGTCCCTAAAGTAAAATGTGTTACACAAATTGGCTTTAATGGCAAATAAGTCGTATTGAAAATGATACAGTAACATGGAAGATCCTGTGTACATTGGATCAGAACCTGAATGTATTGCCTCATTGCAATTTAACTGAAGTTCCAAGTCAATAGCGTTCTTTGTACAGCAACGAACTAGATCAAGGGCAGGCTGATAATTCATATAGGGCAATAGTGGAATTTATTATTGTTCTTGACACAAAGACTCCTCTGTCCCGGGACATTCCTTGGGCAGCATCAGAAACCCTGGCAAAGGATGAATAAGAAACAAGGCTGAACTTTGACAAAGCTTGACTCATTCAGCAGATATTAATTTGAACAGAGGAATCAACAGATGGATAGTGATTTACAGATCGCAATCACTTGAGTGATTCAAGATCCAGGGTTTCAAGCAGAGAAAAGCGAGCTGCATTTGCAAATGTCTCGAAGTTCCAGAAAGGCTCTTAATATGCAGCTCCCTTTGTGTAACTTCTGCATCCCAGAACCGCTTTAACTTATATTGAGACGTAGCCTTGAGAAGGTAAAATCTGGTGTCCGTTTCATCTGTGCCAATTATATAGTAAGAGATGCTAGAATCATTACGGTTATTGACAAAACAGAATTATTTTTCTCACTTTGATTCTGAATAATTGAACCGTGGATAAACAGCACTTCTGGAGGGATCGGCCACAGCAGCATTAATTTCCACGAATGTCTTCACATTCTCAGATGGAATATATAAGGTAATATAAACATGTTTAAATATAATTCCTATTTGCTAAATTTTTCAATAAGTGTCCTTAATGTAGTGGCATACACATATTTAGGCTCATAGAAATATTGATTAAACCAGCCGAGCATGGTGGTGCACGCTTGTAATGCCAGCATTTGGGAGGCTGAGACCGGAGGATCTGGGTTCGTGACCAGGCTCAGCTACCTAGTGAGGCATTCTGCAACTTAGTGAGACCCTGTTTCAAAATAAACAATAAAAAATAGGACTAGAGGTGTAGCTTGGAGGTAGAATGTCCCTGAGTTCAATCCCCAGTACCGCAAAAAAAAAAAAAAAAAAAAAAAAAGAAATATTGATTAAACTGAGCATGGTGGTACACACCTGGAATCTCAATATTTGGGAGGCTGAGACAGAAGGATTGCAGGTTTGAGGATAGACTCAGCAATATATTAAGACTCTCAGCAGCCTAGTAAGACTGTTTCTAAAGCAAAAAATAAATAAATAAAGGTGGGGATGTACTTTGGAATTAAAATATCCGTGGGTTCAATCCCCATTATAGACAGACACATACATACACACAGACACAGAAAAATGGAAATATTGATTAAAATGCATGATATGAACTAATCTCCACTTGTAGCCCTTCTTCCATCTCTACTTGGGAGTCAACTATAATGCCTGCAAAAAGAGACTACATCTATATAATATATTAAATAATGGTTGAACACTAGGGTTTACTTGTAGTTTTATCCAACTCCTTAGACAAAAGCCTATCAATGGCATTTGTGGAATCTGAACCCAGCACCAATGAAGAGAAAACATAATTAGAAGCAGACCAATGAAAACCAAAACCAGTCTGTATGTTCTGTCTGCAACACACACGCATGTCTGCTAAACACTCTTAGGATTCAGCAATAGTTCCTGTGTGTACAGGAGGCACACCCAGATAATGCAGTCTGTACGGGGCATACACTTCCCACATTGACAGGGATAAGAGCGTTTTCAAGCTGAGGGAAATTTCATCTGAGAGGGCACAGATTGTGATGGAAACTTGTTCAAAATCTTCACAATGCAACAATTTAATGCCACATTTCACATTTTCTCTTTTTCTGTATTGTCCCACCTATTGTGTTATGTTATGATTGCTGCAGACCATGTGGGAAGCCCATCATTTAGTCAGGATAACTTGGGGGAAAATCACCACATTGTAAGCTTAGCAGAGATCAGATTTCCTCTCTATTAAATTCAAAGGCTGAGGTTCAGACTGACCAAGCAGTGATTATGAAAAACTAAAGAAGTGTTCAAACATGGAAGTTGAAGAGGAGAGGCCTGCTGCTGGGATAATCATTCCTCAGAGACACCTCAATTTTGGACTGTCAGAAACAGGTATGCTTGAAAAACATTCTGCTTTACAGGAATAACACAAAATTATCCTTAATGGAGCTTTTTAGGAAAAGCAAATGGCTGGGTATTAATTAGCAATTCTACTCTCTGGATGAATTGGCTTCCTTTCTCTCTCTCCTCTCTCTCTCTCTCTCTCTCTTTCTTACATTCTGTAATAAAGTTGGGATTACAGAAATGAGATGTGGAGATGTGGCTAGTATCACCTAGAGCTTGAAATCCAGAGACACTAACAGACAAAATTTCCATTCATTATCTCATTGCTCTTGCCTTTCCTGTAGAGAACGTTCTCAAATCACCCTTGTCGATAGGGAAATGGCACGCAAAAGTTTATCAACAAGCGGGGAATGATACTGCACACCTGTAATTCCAGCTCTCGGCAGGCTGAGACAGGAGGATCGCGGGTTTGAGGATAGCCTCAGTAATGTAGCGAAACCCTGAACAACCTAATGAGACCAGTTTTAAAACAAAAATAATAAAAAGGGCTGGGGGTATAGCTCCAAGGTAGACTGGGTTCAATCCCCCAAAACAGACATACATACCACACACACACACACACACACACACACACACACACACACACACAGAGTTTACAATTAGTGCTTTTTTTTTTTTAACACAATAAATTTCTCTTCCCCTCCCCCTAGGTTCTATTGCAGTCCTTAACTTATCCTTGTAAAAGAAAATAATTAAATAGATTCCAAAATGCATCCTTTCTCCTTTGCTATATTCTGAAAGGAAGGTTAAAAAGGCTTGTCAAAGGAAGAACTTGAAGCTGAAACTAAGGCAACTTCAGCAACGAAAGGATAGAACTGGAAAGAGAACAAAATAAGAAACAGTGAAGGTCCAACATGGAGGAAAGTCAACAAAGAAATGATAGCGGTGCAAAGCTCGTGAAGTCCACGCAGGCCCCAAACCCTTGCTCCTAAAAGCTCCCCATGTGTGGCGGCTAATGCACAGGAAATGTGATTAGCAGCCAGAGAAAGGCCTAGAATTACTCCCATTCTGACTAGATTACTGGATAATTAGATTGGCAGCACTCATCCTGGTCTCTGGCTGTCAGATTAAATCTGGCTGGTTCTCTTCAGATAACTCATACCCCACAATAGCAAAGAGAGACCGACACAGTGAAGAGTTGTGCTGCTGTTCTCTCTCTCTTTTTTTTAAAGATGTCCAACGGATCAAGATGTCTTATTTTTTCTCAATACTAAAACCTGAAAAACATTCAATGGATCTTAGTTTATTCAAATAGTCATTCTATTTAATTACTAAAATGCTACAAGACTAAATCTATCCAGATATGCTTCATCAGCACTGGCAAATGGACCAGCCTTCCCTGGGATCTATGGATGGAGAGGCCTCCGGTCACCCAGAGAAGGAAGGAAGGGTGGTTCTGCTTCGGTGTGGTGACCCTTTAGCCTTTGACATCACAAATCAAGTTCAGTAAGATACATAGACTACTTTGGGGCCTTGGCCAAACCTTTGTAGCACTGTATTCTCCTTTCTAGGATAAGGACAAACACTCTTTACTACTGCAAAAACCATCTCCCCATTTACTCCACAATATCATAAAAAAGACTTGAGCTGAGCTGAGTGTGGTGGTGTACACTTGCAGTCCTAGTACTTGGGAGGCTGAGACAGGAGGATCGTAGGTTCGCGGCCAGCCTCATCTACTTAGTGAGGCCCTCTGCAACTTAGTGAGACAGTTTCAAAATAAAGAATAAAACAGTAGGGCTAGGGGTGTAGCTGGGGGTAGAATGCCGTACTGCAAAAAAACCAAACACACACACACACACACACACACACACACACACACACACACACACACAACCTTGAACAAAGAAACCCAAAGAAGAAAGGCACAAATGCCCCAGGTTCTTACAAAGTCCTCACAGTCTCATTCAGCTGTTCCTACTGGCTGCACATTTGTTAGATGCAGTGCTTCCTCAAATGTGGTACCCAGGTCTCTGGCAGGGGATGGGAGGAGGTAGGAGAGGGATGAGATGCTTCCAGGTGGTACCCAGGAAAATAGACATTGCATTTGTTTCATTGATAGGTAGTCAAAAGGACTGATTTTCTATTTGTGGTAGAGATTTCAAGTTTACTTTTCAAAATATAAACCTAGGGGGTCAATGTAAAGATAAGTTTGACACCAAGGTGTGGCAGTAATCACAAATGCAGGGGACTCAAGGTTGAGAAACTCAGGTGTAAATGAGGGAGGAGACAGAGATTGAAGTCAGCTCTGATTTTTTTCTCTTTTTAGGACTTGAAATATTTTACTACTGACAGATTAAACATGCTTATGATTATACTTTTTGGTGTATGTAGGGCACTCACATTTAAGTGGTGATTGATATAATGGGATTAGTAGTTACCACATTCATAACTATTTTCTACTCATTTCCTTTGCTCTTTGATTTTTCATTTAAATATTTCAATCTTCTTCTGCCTTCTGTAGTTATATATATACTTTTATTGGTGCATGATAGTCTCCCATCAGATCTGATTTTGCATCCGGGCACCTCCACTTCCAATTGCACACTCTCAGGCAAGCTCATTCGCTGCACCAGGCTCAGGATCCACTTCATTGGATACCCCCGAGTTCCACCCGCTCTGATCAGAAATGGTCAGAAAATAGCAATGATGCTGCCACAGGATGCACGTTCAATACATGAAGGCTGTTACTGTTTTGAATGAAATTATAGTTCTTTATCTCGTCATAAAATACTCAAGAACCGTTGGTTCCCTGTGAGTGGGACTTGTCAAACCCTCCTGTTTTTGTTTTATTCCTTCTCCATTGGGAAGACAGTTCTACAAAGAAGGGACTCCATGACCACTAATTCATTTCTACATTTTCCCCACAGGAATCATGCAAAGACCCATGCAGTAGATCCTTTGAGTAGCTGCTAAAGACAGGCACATTTCATGGGGTGCATGGAGTCTTACCTTAATAAATGTGTTCATTTAAGAAGCAATAAAATATTCATTTTAAAAATTAGTACGAGGGATTGAACCCAGGGTACTCTACCACTGGGCTACATCCCCATCCCTTTTCATCTTTTATTTTGATACAGAGTCTTTATAATTTGCCCAGGCTGGCCTTGAATTTATAATCCTCCTACCTCAGCCTCTCAAGTTGCTAGGATTACAAGTGTACACCACTGCACCTAGCACGTGATAAAATATTCTTTAAAATATTCAAATTTTATGGTGGTGGTGGCCAATGCCTGTAATCTCAGTACTTGGGAGGCTGAGACAGGAGGATAGCAGGTTCAGAGCCAGCCTTAGCAATTTTGTGAGGCTGTCAGCTGTCAGCAACTTAGTGAGGCCTTGTTTCTAAATAAAAAATAAAATAGAGCTGGGCTGTAGCTTAGAGGTAGAAAGCTCCTGAGTTCAATCCCCAGCCCCACACACAAAAAATCAAATATTCATGTAATATACAGGCAAAAAAACAATGGGGCCATATTTTTTAACTCAAAAGAATAAGCTAAATATTAAAGTATTTGCTTATTTATTTATTGCCTAAAACCCAAATGTACCTATTATTTAAAGAGTGTTTCATATGCTGTTTATTAAAAGTGATAATTTGTACAAATTTTCTGTAATGCATATTACAATACCTAAAATATATGCCTTAAATATATATCAAAAACATATCATTTGATTCAGTAAATCCTAATCTAAAATCTGATTCTAAAATAATAGTTATGGATAAGCACAAATATTTAATTATAAGAATGGCCAATGCAGTCTTTTAAAATATCAATGATTTGGAAATAACCACTGTTTTAAAAACCATGACATTTTTTAAATAATGTTTGATGCTTCCTTACAAAGCACATGACTGCTGAAAATGATGTTTTGAAACAATATTTAATTACAGAAAATGATTTACTTTATATAAAGTTTAAAAACATGATTACAAATACAATACGCATGAACAGATTTGTTCTTGTCTTTTTTCCTTTAAACAAAGAAGGGAGATTAAAAGGTACCAAAATGATAGTTGTACTTGCCTTGGAGGTGAAAACATAGATAATTTTATTTCCTTCTTAATGCTCTTTATTCTGAAGCCTCCATTATGAGCAAATACCCCACTAATAGCCAATTTATTTTTGTGCAGTTGCCAAGGATTATGCTAAGTTTGTTACATGCATTAATTTATGTAATCCTCTCAAAAGCCCAATGAAGTAGAAAACATCATTATTCCTACTTATAGATGGGTAAGCACACTGCAGAAGAGAGAAGTAACTTATCCAAGGTCACATAGGAGTAGGGAGTTGGTCTGACCTTCAAACTGTGTATCTGGCCACAGAAACCAAATGCTTTAGGGTTATATACAATATTACTTCATAAGTATTATTGCTATAATGGTAAGGGGGTTACCTTTAAAAGAAGGAAAACAAGCCAAGAATCACTATATGACTGAGAGCAAAAAGAATTGTACGGATGAATGTAAATTAATGAAAATATTTCCTGCTAGTTCAAACAGTGCAATCCATGATGCATGATTCAACAGCTTAGGGTCAATAACTTTCTGCAACATATTATCCTTTGAAAACCCAGAGATTTTATATTGTTGACAACAGGTATGTATGTATCTTTAGAAAGACAATATGTATGTCTTGTCTTTCTAAAATGTAAATAGTGTAGCGTAATTTTGGGTTATGTGGGATGTTAAAACGAGTATTAGACTTTGCTTAACTTTGAGCAAAATTAGAATTATTTTTTTGAAAGCATCTGAAAATGGCCTTTATCTCCCCAAAGTTCAATCATTATTTTCCTTTGTTATAGAAGAAATATATGTCAAATTTCAACATGTAGTGATAACACTCTTACCTTTTTCTGTTTGCTCTTTAGGTCTTTTGTGGTGTGTGTGTGTGTGTGTGTAATCAAAATGTGTATAGCATGGGACAATCCAGATCTTTAGGATTTCTGGAGTCACCCTAAGGTATTTGGGTAAATATTTAAGATGGCTACATATCTGTATCTGCTCCTCGATCATTCTGATTTGTCGTCTTCTCTTCATCCAGCCTTGCATTCAACTGTATGTAGAACTCAGCAGTGGCTTTTCGAAGTCTCCCCAGAGCATGCTTACTAAAGGTACGGAGCCAGAGGGGACTACAGCTACGAGTTCTGCCCATTTTCCCAGTGGACACCGCTGAGTCTGTGTCTCCTGATTATCTTCACCATCTGAATACCTCCTGGAACAGTTCCTCATATTTGTCCTCACCCTTTGATATCCTGCTCAGTCTCCTTCCCTTTTCTTCTAAACATGTCTGTCCTTGTGGAAGAGATACCTAGGGAACTATAAATTCTTTCCTGTGATCCTTTCGGTCCTACTTTGGTTTGCCTCTCTCAGGCAGACTTTGGGCTTCTCTGTTCACATCCAGTGCTTTCCGTAGGAAAGGAGAACTTCCTAACAATGAAACTTTATTTACCCTGTGCTGCATTTTAATCATTTCTGATTGTAGTGTGTGTGTGTGTGTGTGTGTGTGCGGTCATAACCTGGTATGGGTTTTTGTCATTAAGTATTTTATCACAAACATTTCCTCTTCTTAGTACAGTCTTTGGAAACAGAATAGAATGGATAAATAAAATTTAACCTTCCAGATGAAATAGTGTGAATTTCCAAAGTATACAGAATAATAAATATCACCAGGGATGTTTATAAAAAAATGTAATCTTTTACATTGGATATGTTAATTCAGTAGCCCTGGGATAGACTTAGAAATCTTTATTTTGTAATAAGTTCCTCTGAATTATCCTTTCCTAAAGTTTACCCTCCTTTTCCTTAGACATAAAGGTGATTTCCAACTTTTTGCAAAAGTAGAGAAATACTGAAGCCTTTTGTGCAAAGATTAAGGTAAATCACTTAGAAATTTAGCTGTAGTTAATGATCAAAACATGCCTAAAGTCCTATCTGGGTTTCCAAATTAGACTATTCCTTATAATGGCACATTTACACTTTGGTAAGTACACTGAAAGTAAATTTGCAAGACTTCAAAATAAAAGTCAATGAAAGAAACTCTAAACCTTTAGGTAGAGCTATTCTAACTTATATTTTTAGCAGATGGAGGCCTCTGAGAACTTTTTCTAGTTTCTCAAATTTAAAAAAAAAAATGCAAGCCAGGCATGGTGGCACATGCTTTTAATCCCAGTATTTGGGAGGCTCAGACCGGAGGATCCAGGTTCCCGGCCAGCATCGGCTACCTAGTGAGGCACTCTGCAACTTAGTGAGACCCTGTTTCAAAATAAAGAATATAAAATAGGGCTGGGGGTGTAGCTTGGAGGTAGAATGCCCCTGAGTTCAATCCCCAGTACCCCCCCCAAAAAAAATGCAGCTTATTTTAGTCTGATACATGTTCAGGAAATTTCTAAGTTTGAAGCAATGTCTGATGAGCAATAAAGTTTGGATTGATTTATAACTTTGACACAAACAACCAAATACTCTGAGGCTTAACACAGACTTGATTTGGTAATGATTAAGGAATAGTGTATTTTTCCCAATGTTTCCTGCTATATTTCAAATCGAGAAATGACTATGATGAAATTTTGGAGTAGGAGAAACTACTGAATGTATTGGCCTGCCTCTCCCTCGCAGATCTTTGCAGACTTCTAATCCTTCACAAATCATTCACTTGAAAGGCAATTGAATATTTCAGTATTGAGCCTATCTTTTTTTTAGTTCCAGGATGAGGGAAGAATTGGGAATTATACTTCAAATAGCAACCATGAGACACCCATCAACAGTTTTTGAGCTGTGCTGGATAACAAAAGATGGCGACAAATAAATTATCAAGTCATTTTGCAGCTGTGAGGGAAAAATCTTATAAGCCATATGATCCAGGGAGATTAAATGAAATTCTCAGGATAATATCATAGTATCAAAAGTTGTGAGTTACAGCCTTGGTAGATTAATGATTTCGAATACATATCTATCAGTTAATACAAGATAGTCTCCTAATCTACTGTTGACTTGGGTTTAATTTTAATACGTGTCCTTACTCCAGGAGGATCCTGTGTCTCATTATCATGTCCTGGCAGGCTTTCTAAGAGAGATACAGCTTGCAACAAATTACGAGAGTGAAACTCATCAGCATGTCATTCTCAGTCACAGTGAAATTTTGTCTTAGGTTCCAATATATTTTTGTTTGATGAGGACAGGGAGAACTATATTTCCCCCGCTTTCCAGGAATGTATTTCCCAATTGCTCACCATACTCATATATACCTTCCCTTACATGCCCTACTAAAATCTAGCTATTTACAAAAAGGTAGCCTTTCACAACTTCTGATTCCCCCCAAAGGAATGAACAATCAAGGAAAGATGAATAGTTTCTTTTTCTTCCCCAAATGGCAAAGAAGACGGCATCTAATGTCATCTGTGGTTTCTTAGGGGCCCTTAAATATTTTTAGAATTTGAGCGTTACCAGGCAATCTTCTTTATTGCTCTTTCAGCTATTTCTCCCATTTTATAAAAAAGGAAATGGTCTACTCTAGTGCCCCTATTGTTATGGGAACTAAATGCTTTATAAATGTACCCAGGTAATAAACACTCCCTAATGAGGAAACAAGGGATTTACAAAGATAATACTAAACCTCGTGCTCATAGTCTACGATACATCATTCTGCCTGTTCCTACAAGAAAATTGCTTCTTAAACTTGCCCATTAGGAAGAACCTGAGATACTCATTAAGATACAGAAACTTGAGCCAGGTGTGGTAGTGCAGGCCTGTAATCCCACTACTTGGGAGGCTGAGACAGGAGGATCACAGGTTAACAGACAACCTCAGCAACTTAGCCAGGACCTCTGCAACTTAGTGAGACTAGTTTTTGAAAGAAAGTAATAAAATAATAAAATAAAAAGGCTAGGAGGTATACCCCTGGTTCAATCCCAATACCAAAAAAAAAAGTACAGAATCGTGGGGGCCTGGGGTAAAGTGCTTGCCTAGCATAAGTGAGGTCCCATGTTGGATTCTCATCACTGCAGAAATAAAAAAAAGAAAGCAACAAAGTATAGAGAACTGGGCATCACTCAGGCCTTGATCTCCATGGGAAGATTTTAAAATCTACATTTTTAAAATAAATGTATATCTTGTATAACTGAGCAATTAAAAAAAAAACACTAAATTAGAGCAAATCTGGGAGTTCTGAAAAGACTGAAAGTCTGAGAAAGGCGGGATGAGAAGGAATCCTTTAATTTCTCCAAGATCCATCTGAACCAAATCAAGTTGACTGCCGCATCTTCGGGGGTTTATGCTGGGTAGGGCGCATTAATCAAGGCTCCAGGAAAATCCTTAGCATCTGCCTCGGGAAACCTAAAATTACCAGGAACTTGAGCCACTACAGAGTTCCCACTTGCTGCCTTCATTTGCACAGGCAGCCACAGGAAACAGCAGTCCCCGGGGATGTCAATCTGGTGTGTCTTCACATCAGCAAACTAAGTAGAAATAAACCCACAAATGAGCAATGTGAAAATACAAAACATCAAAAGTGCTGCTTCCTGCTGAAACAAACCTTGAGTGGCATCACTGTAACTGAAAAGCTGGGAAGATCGTATGCCAGAAACTTTCCCCAGCCTCATTAGGAGTGTCCGTGCTGCTGATAACCCAGGACTGATCATAGACACAGTTATATTACACACAGACGGGATATGCTGCCCAGGACTTCCTTGAAATGACCCATCTGCTACTTTATGTAACTTGGACAAACAGTGGCCTGCTCTTTCTGGATGGATAAGTCTTTTATTCTTGGCTCAGGCAGTTACTTTACTCATTAAAGATAATAAAACCTAATTAAAATGGGGCTCTATATACCTATTCGGGAAGTCACCTCCCATGGCAGAAAGACTGAAGCAAGTATCTGTGCATTCATTTACCAAGTGAAGTCCTGCTGTGCAGATCCATTCACACCAGAGGTAACGCTGGCAATGTACTTATTTCCAACACAAACACTCCCACAAAATATCTTTGTTTCTCCTATGCTACCCACAATGAGAAACCTATTAAATTTCATTTCCAAGGGGCTATGTGCTGGGCCTTCTATAATCCAAAAGCTATAACAAGACAAAATAACGATGAAATTCTAAACATGGCCCCACCTATTCATCACACATACATCATTACTTCTAGGGACTGAGCGGGCATTTACTAACCTCAGTGGGTTTGATTTTCTTTAGGAAAAAAAAATACATATTTGCACTTTAGAATTATCATTAACTTCAAAGGATACTGACAGTTCTCTGGTTAGTAAGTTAAAAGGCAGTCAGCTTTCAGCTAGAGTCACTGCAAATTAATTCTGTCTTACAAGGCCACAGTGGCTCATTTCCTGAGCTGATGGTAACAAACAGCCCTTCTTCTAATATAATAAACAAGCAAGCACAGTAATGTTCACTTTTCGGACTAAAGTGCTCAAAAGTGGCCAAGATGTATGCTCAGGGTAAACCAGGAAAATTTTATGCTATTTGTGTTTGCAACTGCTATTTAGCTGCCCAGCATACATTCTCCCTTTCCTCCAGACAAAACAACAATGATGACTGATTTTCTTGATGGCAGCAACAGACTCTTATAAACTCTTGTATTTCTTAGCATCCCTTGCAGCTACATGGCCATATGCAATTGATAGACCGAGGGAAAAAAATCAACCTATAATGGAATTTCTTAGAGAAGTTGTCTTTCTAGCTTTCTTTAAGTACTCTTTCTTCCTTCTGTGCTGATTTTTTCCTTTCCCTTTTTTTTTTTTTTTTTTTAAATTTCCTGCCTGGAGCACAGTTGGAAGAATTGAGACACAGAATTAAGAGGGGAAGGATCAAAGAAGCATAACTAATTAGGAAACCTTAAAACTACAATATATTAAGATTTTTATAACCTAAGCCTTAAAATATACGATTCAGCCAGGCATGGTGGTGCCAGTCTGCAATCCTAATAGGCTGAGACAGAATGATTCCTGGTTGAAGACCAGCCTCAGCAACTTAACAAGTCCCTCAGAAAATTAGTGAGACCCTGTATCAAAAAAACAAACAAACAAACAAAAAAAAAAAAACAAAACTCAAAAGTGCTGAGGATATAGCTCAGAGGTCCAGGTCCAATCCCCAGTACAACATGTATAATATATATATTATATGCACTATATATATATATATGCACACACTATATATATGCGTTATATATAATATGCACTATATATAGTGCATATTTTATATATGTTGAGCTATATATATATGAGTTATATGCATATTGTTTAATATTGTTTAATATGTGCCTTTAATGCCTAGAATATAACTAGCACAGAACAAGATGCTTAGGTCTGCTACATGATGAATGTATTAATTAATTAATATGACTAGAGCAACTTCACAAGAATAGGGTCAGGGTGATGATATTAGAAACTCTTCAAGTCATGGTAAAAGTCATAAGTGAGACATAGATCAATGGCACAGTTATTTTCAGTGGAAATTCAACATCTAAGACCCACTGCTGTAAAAGGGCTCTCTCTATTGAGACTAGGTAGAAGGTTACCAAGCTAGAAGAAAGACCAGGAGACAAAGCCATCCCGGTGAAAGCCAATGTTGGCTCGTGCCAGAGGAGAGGGTGAGAAGTGGCCAGACTCTGAATGTATTTTTTTTTTTTTTTTTTGCGGTAATGGGGATTGAACTCAGGGGCAATGTTGGCTCGTGCCTGTGGAGAGGGTGAGAAGTGGCCAGACTCTGAATGTATTTTTTTTTTTTTTTTTTTTTTTTTGCGGTAATGGGGATTGAACTCAGGGGCATTCTACCCCCAGCCCTATTTTTTATTCTTTATTTTGAAACTGAGTCTCACTAAGTTGCGGAGTGCCTCACTAGGTAGCTGAGGCTGGCCGCGAACCCGGATCCTCTGGTCTCAGCCTCCCGAATGCTGGGATTACAAGCGTGCGCCACCACGCCCAGCTCTCTGAATGTATTTTGAAGTTAGGAACATGAGAATTTTCCAGTAGATTGGCACAGATTGTGAGGATAAAAGGTGAATCAGGGGTATCGCCGAAGTTTAAGCAACTGGAAAGACAGAGCTGCAATTAACTGAGAAGATGAAGGGTGCAGAAAGAGCAGAGTTGTCGGAGGAGATCACGAGTTTAGCTCTGGTACATGACATGAAATGTCTAACAAACATCCAAAGTACAGACGTCAAGAAGGCAGTGGTATCTCAAAGACTGGATTTGCGAGAAAGTGTTGACATGTAAGAATAATTATTGAGAGTCAGGAGTCATGGATAATATTCAAAACATGAACACTGGACCATATCACTAAGTTAGCGAATATAGGAAGCTCTGCAGAATCTTAAATGCTAGAACTATGAAACCAATAGGTGATTAGTAAAACTTGTCTAGTGGTGCTTAGTAAGATTACCTGAATGGTATACAGCTATAAGTAGAAATGTTGGTTAGAATACTGCTGCAGTAATTCAGGTCTGAGTGGAAAAAGGCCAGAACTAGTGCACTACCCAAAGATAAAGCTCAGCTTGCAAGTGTTAATGACGAGCTGATTGAGCAGAGGGAAGGAGAGGGTAGTGTCTCGGAAGAAACTCTTTTTCCATCATAAAGAAATAGGGGGCATCAGGAAAGGTCATTATCTTGGTAAGGGTTCCTCCAGAAATATACCTTGAGATGAAGATTTAAGTGCAAGTAGCTTATACATGAGGTAATTCCAGGAAACACTTAGAGAGGTTAGAAGAAGTAAGTTAAGCAAGCAAGGATATCATAAAGAGTGTGATAGCAAGAGAGTTAATTGGGAAACTCTAAGATACAGTATGCAATATACATCACAGAATATCCCAAGGAAGGAGTATTTATTGGGTCCCCATTTGTTAGTGACCGAGGGCTATTACTTCCAGAAAAAATTTAAAAAGTCTACAGTTACAGAATACCAGGTGTGTTCAGTAAGCTGATAGCCATATATAGAGATAAATTACTCACAGAACCTGTTAAGTTACTAAACTGTTGGGGAATAGAGTAAATTTGGCTTTGGCTTATGAAAATAGTCCATTATCTCTGTTCTTAATGAAACGTGCCCATATCAATGCAGGTATTCTCATATACTATCTATCTGCATATTAAAGCAATCTCAGTGGTGGAAGAAAATAGTATGCTACTCGTATAATAAATAGCAAAAACTTACCTCAAGGAAGAGCAGAGAGAACATAGATTTCTCAGTCTTTTGGATACTCATAATGCCTACTACTGTGCTACAGCACTTTTGGTAATCAATAAACACCTGCTAAATCATTGAATTTAAGTTATTCTGGTATTATAGATGCCTTCTTTTGCCAGAGCCAGCATTTAGTACTGCAGGCATTAAAACATTGCTATCAAATTTCCTTATGAGATATTAGCCAAATGAGTTGCTGCCATCCCGCCAAATACTTCTTTAGAAAAAAAAAAAAAAGATGAGATTATCGAGTAGAATTATTTGAGCAGAGGTTTTAAATGTTCAGAACCTTACTAATATGCGGCAGATAAACTGTGAATCAAAAACCATGGTGTCCAATCTTGATCCATCCAGGTAATCAGACAAAATTATAGGCTGTATCTTTTATCTGATGAAAGCGACATGCAGGAATTTCAGGTACTCATCTGTGGATTATTATTCTTTCCTTTAAAGTTGTTTCTGGGAATTTAATCAGGTAAAGGGTTTTTCCTCTATTCACACTGTGGGCTGGGATGCATGGTTCAGGGCAGATTTCAGGGTAGAACCAGGTTTCTACCATTGGCCAAGGGAAGCAGTTGCCCAAGAAAATACCATTGGAAGCCAAGAAAAGCCCTTTGGTGGTTGACAACATTGAGCCCAGAGAACTAGATGGGATCCAGGTGACCAACTAGCTGTAAATGTGTATTTAGTACCAACTTTGATTCTGGCTTCCCAAATACAAGACAGTGAAACAGTAATTTTATATTTTATAAAAATAATTTGGTAGGCTGGAGCCCTTCTCAATCTTATCATGTTCTAAATTTATTAAAAGTGCTTTGCAAATTATACTGTTTATATTGGATGAACGACAAAATAAAACCAACCATACCCTAAGACTATTATCTAGAGGGCTTAAGAAGATATATTATTTTATGTTGCGTCTTTTATTCCTGTGCAGCTGATTTTTCCCCCTAGAACAAATAACTATCTTGAGCAGGTGATCTGAAAGTTAAGTGAGAATTGGAATGAAGGTGTATTTCTAAATTTAATCACAGGTTTCAAGTGTGAAATTGGCTGTTTTTATTTCTTCCAACATGAATGTTTAAATTTGCAGAAATTTGGTTGATTTGGCATGTGAATATATGGAGGGGGTAAAAGTAACTATAGGAAAGTGGGTATTATGCATTTGAAAAAAATGAAAGGAAGGAAGGAAGGAAGGAAGGAAGGAAGGAAGGAAGGAAGGAAGGAAGGAAGGAAGGAAAAGCAGAGGCAGAGGTGGTGCTTCAACAGGATGCATGCGGTGAAAACCGAGACCTTCTTTCCTTGGAACATCTTCAACTGTGATGTATAGAAATACAATACAAGATTTGTTTGGAGATCTTTATAAAATTGCTTTTAACACATAGTAAACCTCATTAGAATAAAAATGAAGGCGTTTAGTTGTGCCAGTTATCTGAAAGGAAATAAAAAGTGCCAGGAGAAACTGTATAAGGTGTCGGGAAATAGGCCGAGGACGGATTTGCAGAGCTTTGTTCCCGAACTGACCAGAGGAAAATCTCTTAAATTTGTTGTGAGGAAGATTGCACACAAAGATCTATTCTTTGCGTATTCCATTTTATACATTCATAAATCTCATCTTGGAGAAGTTAACTTTCAGTGTTTTTTAAAGTGACACAAAGGTCCATTTAATCATTCCCCCTGGTGTTTGGATAGCAAAATGCTATTTACAACACTGAGCATTTTCAAAGCCACCGCAGAATCCTCTTTATAATTATCATCAAAAGCAAGAACTCCCCACACAAAACAAGGGAGGAATAGATGTCTCAAGATACTCAAGGGTCCAAACGCTTAGCAGCTCTCAGTTTTGTAATGAAAATAGCATTTTAAAGCTTCCTAACCTGTCCCTTTAAGCCTTATTGTTAATCAATAAAACATAACTATGAACACATTCAGCTGCAAACACTTAGTTAGCCCTTACCCCTACTAGCTTTTACTCCCTTCTCCCATCAAGACTGTGAAGGAAGTTGGCAAAACAGAGACTTAAAGCAGAACAAAGATAACTTCATAAAAATCACATTTTTTTAAAATTTCTCATGCTGCGTATTTAAATGCTGGATGGTCTTGGAAAAGTCTCTAAACTCTTGCCCCATTCCCCCTCCCCCAGCCCCGTTCCTGCATCCATGCAAAACTTGGAATCACATTTAGAAAAGTCTCTCCTCAGAGCATATGCTAAGGCTGTGAACTGAAGATACTCTACGGAGAAGTACAAGACAGGCACTGGTCTATACTAGATAAAGAAATCATCTAATCTAATTGCTGTTCCTGTGCAAGGAGGCTTTGGGAACTCTTTTCCTCCTGCCAGTTTGCTTTTCTGCGTGGCGTGTGTGTGCACATGTTCCGTGCCCCTCCTTCTTCTTCACCTCTGGGAAGTTTTCCTAAGACTCTGGAGAGGCCATGGCTAAATGCTTCTTGCCTACAATTGGCTCAGAGCAAAGACATTTTGAAAAGTTAACCTCCTCTCTCCTCCCCTTTCCTGTTTAATTTGAACAGATCATTAGCAAGTGAAAGGTGCTTTGCAAACAGAACAAAATAGGTTTTCAGACAGACAAATAGTGATTCACAAAGACTAGGAAAAACATGCTTCAACTGGGCTATTCATTGCAGAAAATCTCATTATAAACGAATCAGTAAGCACCATTGATGTAGGACATGTATGCTTATGTTGCTAGGTCAACTTTCCTTCTAGTGCAATTCTGCTGTTTCATGACCTATGGTATATCTATCTCTTACTGAAGGCAAGTAATAATATTCTAAAACTGGTGAGAAAAAAGCTATCTACTTATATAAATGTTAATAAAAAATCTTACATGGAAGTTTGAACCTCTTATTTCCTCTGGGATTGAGCTATCAAACCACTCAATAATGTTTATTGTTTATAATGCTTTATGTGATGGAGACCCTAATAATAACAAAGAGAAGCAGTCAGAGATGAAATGGTGGTACTAAACTTATATGTGTCTGGAGACAGAAAATGTGAACAACTAGAGCTTGGCTATATTATTACGCATCTTTTTATCATCCTGCAATGGAAAGTCACAGAAAAGTAGAAACTAAATGAATGCCCTTGTTTTTATGTGATTTTATATACTTATTTTCTTTAAAAATGTTTCATAGCTAGGTGTGGTGGTGCACACCTGCATTCCCAGTACTTGGGAAGATGAAACAGGAGGATAACAAATTTGAGGCCAGCCTCAGCAACCTAACAAGACCCTGTTTCAAGATAAAAATAAATAAATAAAAAGGCTAGGGGTATAGTTTCATATTGTTTCTCTTTACATGATAGGTATAGTAGGATTAGCAGAGATAGAAAAGATTTCTGACTTTCTAAGTTGTCCCTTCTCTTAATCAATACCAACAAAACTATTTAAAATTACTCAAAACTGTTTGAGCACTGGAGAATATTAGGTCCAGATATCAGAAAAAAAATGTTTCACTGCTGCCCAATTAGAAGTAACAAAGACCTTTGGCACAACAAATGATGGTTTGGGAACCAAACCTAAGACAAGAAAGCTTCCTCTCTAATCATTTTTGCTGCTCAGAACCACATTCTAATCCTCCCATCGCTCAGTTGGTTTAAAATGCATCATTTGCTTGTTTTAGCTACATAGACACATAAAAGAAAAGCACATGTCGGTAATCCAGGTATTTAGGAGGCTGAGACAGGAAGATTGCAGGTTCAAGATCAACCTCATCAACTTTGTAGGCCCTTAGCAACTTAGTGAGACGGTGTTTCAAAATAAAATAGGGCTGAGGAGGTATCTCAGAGGTAGAATGCCTCTGTTCAATCCCTAGTACTCCTCTTCCAAAGAAAAAAGAATTTTATTTCTAATTATAAATGAAGCTGATAATCTATGTGATTAAGCTTGTTCCTTTACTGGTATGATTCAGTAGGAGCCCAGAATCATCTCTAAAGAGCTACATTTCTATTTCTTCTTTTCCCTTCATATTCTTACTACTTTTCATGACAGTTGACAAGGATTTACTCAATTTCCTACATATAGCAGGCATTGTACAGACTTGGGGGAAAGCCGACAATGAGTTATCCCTCAACTCTTGCTTCCAGATTGTTTATTGTCTATTATTGGAACAATAAAAATCTCCAGCACAAGAAAACACATATGAATGAGCAGTAATAATATCTATTTCTCTGAAATTCTCCCAACTTGAGGATCAACTGTTACTGAACGCGACAATGTAATTTCCCAGCTTTTTATGATGAGTGACAAGAAAAACAAAAGATAGATGACACTCAATAAAACTCCTACTCTACATTTTGTGCAGGGACTAAAACTTCTTTCTTGAACTATAAGATTTGAGATATTTTGTCCAGATTCTGCAGGAGTGGGCAAGATGTAAGAAGTAATAGAAATATTTTAAAAAGTAGGCAATGGCTACAAGTTTTAAACACCTCCTGGGAGAAGTTATATATTGGCTTTAATTTCTGACTTCCCTTCATTTTCTGTTTCATAAGTTGAGGTACTGATTTCCTGCGACCTGGGATGAATTTAATACAGAATTAACACCAGGAATTATAATGCTAATCCTCTGATTTTAATTTTTAAGCCATGTACTGGAGGTTATTAGAGCTTCTACTGAGTACTAAGATAGATAATAGCCTTGTTAGGTCAACTGTATTTTAAGCCATGATTTAGTCTCTGAGTTAACATTTGCTTAAAAGTTGGACTGTAACGGGATATAGAAAAAAAACTAAAATCAGTCCGTGACCAGCTGCTAATCTACCATTTAGCTTTAGCCAAAACTCATTTTTTTATAGTTTTGTATAGTTAAATCTGTATTAAAAACTATAACAATATTGAAAGATCAAGGATTTTGATCAGGAAATTAAACAATTTGATAGTTTTATAAGGTCATTGTTTTGAATCAATATGGAAAACCGTAGGCCATTAAATTTGTATACCATTTCATAAAGTGCTTAACATCTCCATGGAACCAAAGTATTAACTGATGAACTGAAATTGTATGAACTTCACTCAATCCACAGCTGATTATTGGCTATATTGACTTTGGTCGGTGACAGTTTCTTCAGGGGCCATGTTAAGTTTCCAGGATGGCCGAATATTTAGTAATTAAGATCATTTTGTCCACTTCTGTTGACTTGTCTAACATTTAAGAATCTATTAGGTTGGGCACCTACTGGGCATCTAGATAATCGGAAGAAAAAGTAGTTGGCAACACAGCTATGGATGTGTTCCCTGTTAGGAGAAATGTATTAAAAACAGAGCTATCTGAATGTACCTGTCGTCTTCAAAGATATCCAACTCATTATCCAGACAAAAGAATTCTACCAATCTCAGTAGTTTCTGCTTGTAACATTATATATACAATATTCCAATGCAGAGAAAACCCCAGTGGTGTTCATGTTTTGAAAAATGAATGTATTTTTGTACTATTGCTCCAGGCAAGGAGGTTTATTATCTTTTATGATATTCAACATATTTATAGTCCTCTTCAGCAGATGTCACAGATGAGGAAACTGAGGCACAGAGGAGTTAAAGAGTTTGCCCTCATTAATATAGTTGGTCGATGGCAGAATGGAAACATGTCTCTGTTAAGCTCTGAAATCTCTAGACTTTCTGTTTAGAATTCCTTTAAGCATTTCAAGTGAATAGTTCCTATCATTGAGGTGTGAATTACTTATTTCATCAGTTCTCAAATGCATATCTTTTTCATAGTCTCATGGCCTCTGAAATTAGGATACTTCTTAAAGTAGCTGTTAGCCAGGTACAGTCATGATGTGATGATCCTCAATGCCTGCACGTGCATGTCAACATCTCAGGAGTGGGGGGCTTGGGAACCCCCAGAGACATCGATGCATCTACCCTCTAAGCACTGTATGTCAACAAAGCTCTTGAAGGTGTGGGGAAGGAAACTGGCAATAACACTTGTCCCTCATGAAACCATGTAGAATTATATTCTAAGCATGAAAAACCCATTTAGAATGAGGTAGCTTACTCTGACTTCTTTTTATGAGTGTTCAAGAATAATTAGAAAAAAAAAAAAACCCTATACCAAATTGAGCCTGAAAGAGCTATATGGAGATATTCTAAATTATAAAATGATGCACAATTAACTTGAAAGGCAATACTTTTTTCCTTCCTTCTGGTACATGAAATAATGATGTATATTAAACTGAGTGAAATACAGTGGTCAGATTTTTTAAACCCTTTAAATACAAGAGTTTCAGGTAAGATACCAGTGACTGGGTTATGTTCTCGGTAGCCTCTAAGACCCCTAGATAGACTAAGCTGTCCTTCTGATGTTCACCCCCACTGAAATCCATTCTGAGAGGTGGTGAAGCTGTCTGTGAGTACAATCCTTACCATAACAGGTTCTGTGTGAAGGAAGCCATACCCCTTCCTTTCTCTAGGGGGAAATGGTCTAATCATATTGATATCAACGGCCTCGACTCATTTGTTCATTGTTGTTTTGACAAAAACACGGAGTCCTGGAACAGCTGAGGCAGCCTCTCTGTTTCATTCTGACACTGAGCGTTAATTAACTATACATGACCCATTCTGGGAGTCCCTTCTTGTAATATATACATTAATCCTCTTATGTCCTCCTAAAGCAAGAGCTAGTTCTGTGGCTCTGTTCTGTTTCTGAATGAATTCCTTGGATTTCTCTTCAGAATTGTAAGGCATCTTCTAAATACGTAGTTGACTCCCATATGAATAGTAATGGACCAGGTTTCTTGCAGAAGCACATGGCGGCCTCTGCACATAAACTCCTTAGAAACTTACTTACCCCTGCATTTTTAACTGGGACCCTGAAAGATATATGATGGGAAGAAACCTGGCCCATTTGGACATACAGAGAGACTGAGGCACAGAAAGATTAAGTTAAATCATCACTGATTCAGTTAGTGAAGAAGTTAGACTATTAAGTGTTCCAGCTCCAAGGGTTCAAACCCTTAATCTCAACATTATATATATTGATTCTGTTCACTCTATTAAACTTGGTGATATTTATTGAAAATTGGCATTTGCATCCAAATCTACTGATGCCTAGCTTCTTTGCTTTTTTTTGACTTTTCATACAGATATGTTTGTAAATTTTCATCATAATGCTCAGTAATAACAAAAGAGCAATGGCCAAAATACCATTCAGTTACTAAGAGCAAATCTGTAGGCATCAAAACTATCATTTCCTAGTATTCTATAGATAAAGGTCCTCAGAGAATATGCAACACTCATTCCCAAATCACATCTCCCACAGGCCAGCATGGCTAATATTAATTTCTGGGATTAAGAGAGCTGATCAACTTTTACCAAAATGCATAGGCTTTTACTTTTGAGTAAACATTCCTGATTCTTAATGAAGTCTTCTGTGACTTGTGCCTTCACATTCTTTTTGTTTGGAACCACATTCACCCACCTTTGAGAAGGGAGTTGGCCAAATACTACTCTTCCCAGTTTTAATAATGAAGCTCAGAGAACTTGGGTGACTTAAGAGCCAGTCAATGCAGAGGGGTAAGTCTCATTTACATTGCACTGCATGGAAATGTTTAAAGTTGCCTCCAGGTCAGGCAAAGAGTCTTCTAAGCCTTCTTCATAACCAAATGGTCATGTGATGATGCACCCACCTGTGTAGGTAGCAACCCCCCCCCCCCCACACACACACACGGCATTATATTTTTCAAGAGACTTTGCTATTGTCACTGAGATCAGCAATTAGATACTATTCTGGAGCGGCTCTTTCTCAGGGGATTTCAAAGGCATCCCCAGGATGGCTGTCTTCTAATATCTCAGCAAATGAACTGGCTTTGTAACCTTCTTAACACCTGGGCAGCACATTTGCCATTCTGGAAGAGTTTACACTTTGTAGATTAAGCAGGGATTATTGGCCATAGATCACAGGACGCTGTCAAAGCTGATGGATGGTGACTCTAAGAGGCTTCCCTAAGAAAAGACGTGTTGCATCCGATCTCCTTCTCCAAGGATCAAAGGTTTTGCTTTCTATTGTTTTAAGTGGGTTCCATGGGGTCTGTTAAACAAATATCCCAGAAATGTATAAAATAACTGTGTTTAGTAATGCCACAGTTGACCTTAAGGACTTAGAATTTAAATGCTTTATAATCAATATTCTAAGCTCAGGGAAAACCTAATGGGACCTACAGATATTTTTCTTTCTTTCCAAAGTTGTAATTGTAGGCTGAACAGTTTTTTGGGGGGGAATCAAACAATATGTTCAGACTTATTTATATTCATATACATGTTCCTTCTATTGTTTAATTTAAAATAAAGACAGATGTAACTGTCAGGAAAAAAATGGATTGTAGCCCTTTTGGGTTATCACTTCCTTATTTTGTTCTTTCCTCTCAACACACACTTCTTCCCAGTATTTAGAGAATAAGGTCAGAACATGTCATAAAGAAAGAAGAAGAGAAAGAATCTGGTCAACTTAAGACGAATAGATGTTTATGGGCTATATTTTCAGGATACCTATAGGTAAGTTTTTAGGATTTCCAAACTGCATGAAAAGAAGAGCAAAAGCTTTCAGTTTTATTCAGAGTATCACTTCTTACCAATAAAAATCTCTCAATTTTTACTAACTCATAAAATTCAGTTTTTTTTTATTTTGAAGAATTCGACTTCTAAATCATTTACCTAAAGAGTCAAACAGTGAATATGTGCATGTATGTTTCTATCATATACTTATGATTATGATTATAATGTACCCATAAAATCATATTAAAAAAGAACTAGTGAAAACCTCCATTTGTAGTTCTATTTGAAAATAATTTAGGAATGTTTTCTTAAAATATTCTTATATGAAATGATTGTACACACTGGGGCTCACGTGCATAGACTTAGCTGAGCATATTTACAAGTACTTTGGGGTCCACGTAGTTGCCTTTTACAAATGTGAGTTCTTAGCCATCAAGTGAGATACAAATATAACTCCCAGGATGCTAGGTAAAAGTAAAACCGCCTATAATAATAACCATACTGGTTGTCTGGGTTTTTTTTTAATAATAAAGTAAACTATAGTCCACAAAATTAATTTATCAGACATATCATACAAAAAAATCTATTGGTTCCAGCAGGCAATTTGAGGAAATGTTCCAGTAATGCCTTGTAAAACTTGAGCTTCGTTCACGGTCTGCCATCACCTATCTCTCAGCCCATCAGTCTACTGACATCTGTCGTCTGGGGAGCATTCCATTTTTCAATAAGGTTATAAAGGATGTTTAGGTTACTTTTCCTTGAGGTGAAGTTTCCATGGTTTCTCCAGCTCAATTCATACACATTAAGTATAGTCTTTTCAAAAGTGGCTGTTAACATTACACACAAGGTCATTGGCGGAAAGAAGGAAAAAGAGGAGTGATTTGTATGATGTTCACCCATCATCGAACACTCAGTGGCAGAGTTTTAATAGCACTGTAGCCATCTTGCAATTAAGTTTATGTATAGGATATTAATAATTATTCAGATACTTCCCCAAAGTAGATTATTCCATTTGAGCCCTATAGAAATTTTGTCAAATGGGAACAACTTTTTAAATAATTTTCAGGGAAGGATGCTGAAGCAAGTAAATGAAATAATTTCCCATAGTAAGTGGGAGTGCTAGGAGGTGAACGTCCCTTCCTAGGCACTGGCTAATTGTTTTACTCCTTGGATGCTTCTATACATGTGAGAGTGAAGTTAACAGGGCAATTGCATTGCATATTTCATTTGGTAGAAGGTCATCCTACCAAATAATGTTGGTAAGCCCACCATCTAAAGCTGTTCTTTCAAAAATATCTTGATGCATTCATTTTATAAATGATATTTAATTCATACGTCAAAAATTAATTGCATATACAAACTCTGGACTAAATCACTTTGCCTTCCAAGTTCTATTCTGATAATTCACATAACTCTTCCAGACACCAACATATATCATCTTTTGTATCTTCTTTTAGTGAAAGGAGCTCAACAAAGCAGTTTCTTGATAGCAAGAAACTTTGACCAGAAAATACTAGTAAGGCAAGAATAAACAGATTCATGCACAAAAAAAAAAAAAAAAAAAAAAAAAAAAAATTAAAAAAAAAAAAAAAAAAAAAAAAAAAAAAAAAATGCTTCACTATACTATTAGAATGTAGTATTCTCAACAACTTAATGCTAAGTTGGGTATAACTTGGATCCTATCCAAAAGGAATTGTTACAGGTGATTTCAAAACTCCAATTTTTACTTCACTAATAGTCTATCAGCAAAATTCTCCACTCTCAAATTTTGAAGGATGGACATTTCGGAGTATTCAACCATATCAAGTGAGTCATATTTTATAAATGTCAATTTTTTAAAGAATTTTATTAGAATACTGTAATTATTACTAGTGAGATTTGAAGTGATAAATTCATATATGTGAGCCGGGCGTGGTGGTGCACGCTTGTAATCCCAGCATTCGGGAGGCTGAAACCGGAGGATCCGGGTTCGCGGCCAGCCTCAGCTACCCAGTGAGGCACTCCGCAACTTAGTGAGACTCGGTTTCAAAATAAAGAATAAAAAAATAGGGCTGGGGGTGAAGCTCGGAGGTAGAATGCCCCCGAGTTCAATCCCCAGTACCGCAAAAAAGAAAAAAAAATTCATATATGTGCACAACAATTTCTTGGTGTGTTAATAAAAGGAATTTGCTCATTGTATAAAGAGATACAGCAGGCCTGGTAAGATGAGGGATTGATCAAAACTTAGCAGAGAATAAATACCTTAGCCATACATGGCTTTCTCTATTGCCATCTTGCCCATCTGGTTGCTTAAAGAGACGTCCCAACTATATGCCTATATTTGTGCTAGGAGAGTTACAAATGACATTTGTATGGTCCTCACCCTCAAAAAGTTTACTATGTCATATCTCTCACTGTGATTATAAATAATTTGCAAGTATCTTTAAGAAGTTTTTTTTTTTTTTGGGTGGGGGAGGTAGGGAGATTTTTTTTTACTTTGGTTTTAGCTGAAATAATGTTTTCAGACTCTCACTCACTTCCCTAACATTTTCCAAGAAAAATGAGACCTTTTTATTTACGTGCACATTTTCCTTCTAGCTTACTCTCCCACATGCTTTGCAAAAAGATGTTGAAAAATGTTTTCTTGGCATAATTCTTCCCCTGCCTAATTTTGTTTGGGCTTGGAAATAATCACCACTCCTTCCAACAGCTGCATCTCCAAGTTAGTTTTTGTTGTCGTTGTCATTGTTCTTGCTAGGATAGGGAGAAAAATGCAGCAAATTAAAGCAGCATCCAGATGCCTGCTACGGGCTACGATGGTAGGTGTTTGCTAAAATTATTGTGGTAATTAAAAGTAGTTGTTGAGTTATCTAGCATTCATAGCAGAAGCCCCTGGAAACTCAAGTATTTTGGGTAATATTATGGAATCCAAGAAAAAAAAAAAGCCTTTATTTTCTGTCAAAGAGTTGACTTATTTGGACTAGCAATCCTGGTAGCCTCATGCTCATACCATTACCTAATTCCTAACTCCAAAGCACCAGCCCATTAAGAGATGGCAGGGAAGAGGGTCCTGGGCTTGGTTCTGTGCTATTTTAAAATGTTTTTATTTAATTTCCTAAGTATCTAATACATTTATATACTTTCAAAAGTAAGACAGATGAGATATTCTTTAAGAAGCTTCACACTTTTATGTCTCTTATCTCTCTTTCCCAAACAGGAAACCAATGCATTAAAAAATTGAGATAGATACAGATATATATGAAATATATTTACTGAAGGTAGTTTTACAGCATCATAAAAGAACATATGAAAATATCTTTTCTGCTTTTTTTATATAAAAATTGTATGTATTAAGTAGTGAACACACACACATACACACACACACACACACACACACATATATATACACACACACACTCCTATGACTATATATTGAATAGAATGTTCCCTGAAGAGTTCATGTATTAATGCTCAGAGAAGACATAATTAAGTCATAAGGGTTGTAATCTCATTGTAGATAAATCTATTCTAATGGATTTACTGGGTGGTAACCTAGGCAGGGAGGGTATTGCTGGAAGGTGGGCTACTGGGGGTGTAGCCTTGGAAATTACACTTTTGTCTTCTAATCCTTTTGCATTCAGCTATCTTGTTTCCAGCCTTTGAGATATGAAAGCAGAGTTCTTCCTTTCTCCTTCTCCCTATTTCCTGCCACCATGCACTGAACTCCTCAGACCTGGCCTGACATGGACTAAACCCCAATATCTCCAAAAGATGTGAGCAAGTAAATCCTCCTACCACTAAGTTGTGTCATTAGTTGTTTTGGATTATGGAGAAAATTGACTGAGACATATATACATATGTCTCAGTCAATCACCCTCTAGATGAAATGGTAGGTCATCCCTCAAGCCTTCTTCAGACCCTTCTCCAACCATTTTCCTCTACCCAAAGGAAGGGCTTATTCTATCCTCATCGTAGCTCAGTTTTAACAAATTTGGGCTTTTCATAAATGAAATCATGGCACATGTCCTTTTTTTGTGTGCCAGGATTTTTGTACTAACTTCTTACAATACATTGGATCTCATTTAAACTTTAAATAAATTCTACAACACTGATATTATCACCTCCGTTTTACAAGTCACAATAATTGGATAGCTCATATCATAACATTAGCTGTGATAAAAACCCTGGGTCTCTCCAACATCAAGCCTAGGTTCTTACCACCATGGAATACAGTATTAAAGGAATAGTCACTCTTGCTCAGCCCCTCAGTTTTCAGAATGATTTCCACTGAGTGGCCTTGATGTAGTCTTTCTTCCCTTCCTCTCTTCTTCCTTTCATCCATCTATCTCTTCATTTATTGATCCCTCCCTCATGCACTGCAATGTGAACAAAAAATGGCTTTTACTCCTGGCAGATCTGCTGGGATCTAGGACTTGTATTTTCAAAACTTGACCTTGCTGATTTTAAAAGAACCTCTAGGAAATCACAGCTTATTTGTTGATATGCCAAGAGATACTACTCTTAGGCTGCAAGGTCAAGTCCTAATCTGCAGCTGCTGCACATCAAGGAGGGAGAAGTGGCCACAAAAGAGAATGAGGGACCATTTGGGAGGGATGGAAACACCCTGGACCTTGGTTGTAGTAGTCATCTCAGTTGCACACATCAGTTAAAACACACTGATTTGCACATTTCTAATGGATGCTATTGGTCGTACATAAACTAGATTTCAATAAAGTTGACTTTACAAAGGAGGACTGCAGGAGAAGAGAATGGCTTTGTTTCTTCTGTGTGTTTCCCTCTTGTGACCATCTCTCATTTTCTTCTTGCTCTGCCTTCCTGTCAGTTGAACGTGGCCATGAACTGGAGTCTCTTAGGATTGCTCACTCCTTTTCTTCCTCAGGCACAGTTGCTTTCTGTTCCCTCAACCCTCAAGTTAAAAACCCACCAAGCAAGGACAATCCCTCAGCATGAAAATTATGATTTATTTCCATCGCTTTATGGCTTTCCACATTAAAACAAACCAAAAAAGCAAAGACACGAGAGATGTTTCATTTATTTGACCCATTAATACGAGAAAATACAAATTGAATCCAGCTCTCATGAGCTTTGCCATTTCCTGTCTGAATATCTCTGGGTCCCTTGGGAAATGGAATTCAGAACGATGGAAATCTGTATTCATTCCTAACATGACAAGGAGCCTCATGTTGTCTCTACATCTAATTCACTCCAACGCCTCAGTTTTCAAATAAAACTCGTCATTATCTTGATATGTGATCTAATATGAA
The DNA here is from genome assembly GCA_004027655.1 of Graphiurus murinus. NCBI lineage: Eukaryota > Metazoa > Chordata > Mammalia > Rodentia > Gliridae > Graphiurus > Graphiurus murinus. Next base: position 153,591 of record PVLC010000727.1, read on the forward strand.
ACAGGGAACAATCACTCTGGGACCTGGTTTTCTTGCTTGTAACTGAAGGCTCTGGAGTAAATTATCTATAATGTCTCTGGCCATAATAAAAAAGGATTGTAAAGGACGGGCTGTGACCCGTGTGAGAGTAGGTTCTCTGTTTAGCAGTTAAATAAGGTCATATGAGCTGATTGACATTCTGTTCACCCAACATTGTATTTAGTTTTGGAAAGCTAATATATTTCATATGTTCAAAAATGCAAACCAAAAATGATAATTTAAGGGTGTTTCAATTATATATATTAGCAGAAGCACCAGGACTTAATCATTTAGCTAATATTTTCATTTCTGCTTACCTTAGACTTATATATATTTGATTAAAATATATTTTACACAGTGTATTGTATTTACAGCATGTATGAGAAAACCATTTACATGTAATATTATTTGGTTTGGGTTTGTATAAAACACTTTTTTTTTTTTTTTGAGTTCTAACTCTGCTCTGAGTTTTTCATGCAAATAATCTCATTAAATCTTTAAAGAAAGTCTGTGACATGGATTTTATAATTATCCTCATTTTAAGATTAGGAAAATCAACTTAGGCTGTTAAAACTCAAGGTCACAGGCATGAGGCTCAAAGACAAGTGGTCTAATTTTAGGATTTGAGTAGTTCTCCTCTTCCCTGGTTGTTTGTCTTTAATTGTCTTTGATTTCTATCTCAGAAAGGACAATCTAGTTATGGAATATTATGATGACAGTTACCTCCAATTAGGACCAATTATAAGAAATATGCTAGGAGAATCTGGACAGAGAAAGGAGGAGAAAGAAGCAAAGCCAACTTGGTTCAGGTTCAAAGTCCTTTATTCATGTGTGGTCACTGGGCACAAATCACTAAACTTCCCTGAGCTTCGGTTTTTTGTTTTTTGTTTTTATCAAGGTGGGATTATTGGACAACTTGTCATCTAAAAGCATGCATCCCCAGCACTAAATAAGCAGCTTCCCTTTTGTCCTAACACTTTAGATGGAAGATAGTTCTGTCCCTCTATGGTGGTACTCTGCCACAATCCTGTAGAATAAACATTTCTGTAAACAGAGGCCTCCTAATTGTTCAGAAAGGACAATCCATTTGAAATAGATTGATATCAAAGTCTCATTTGCAACTACTTCTCATAGTTCTGTATCATTTGGCTTTTATTTATATTTTTATTGGTACACTGCAATTATACATCATAGTAAAATTCAAAATGGTACAAATACACATTCACATAGCACTTGATGTACTTCCCTCAGCATTCCAACCGCCTCCCCCTCCTCCATGTTAGCAAGATTGGTCATATATGGACATAACATTATTTGAACCATTTACTTCCTTGATTCTCCTTTATCTCCTCCCCCAAGCCCCTTCCATTATTCTACTGGTCTCTCTCTTCATTTATCTGAAGTCCCTTTCATTTCCTATTTTCATTTTAGCTTCCACATAGGAGAAAAAAAGCATACTAATTATTAAGAACTTCACAACAGAAACCATGAATCTTTGCTCCCAGATGGGACCCTACCGCACATGGAACTCAGCAGCGCACCCCGTAGCTGTACCTATTATCAATAAGTCAAGGCTAGTACAGAGGAACAGGAAATTAGCTTGAGTCATATTCCTTACTTCATGTCCATAGAAAGTTGATTACAATAATTACATCGCTATTTTCTCAGTTAACAATTTAAAAATAATATATTCAGGCTTTGAAAGTTTTTTTTTTGCAGGATTTCTTCTGGACTCCAAAGAAGCTGTATGTTTGGAATGCAATTCTTCACATCAGCTTTGGCTTTTGATGGATGACTATTGGTCAGAAAAGTAAATGCACTCACGTGCTACAGGGAAACCCACTTTCTGAAATCTCTTGACCCTCCTTTGCTTTCTTCTTTGTTCGTTGGTGGGAATAGAACCTGGTGCACCTCATGAGCTAGGTATGCTCTGCCAATAGCTTCTTCCATCTTAGGGATTTTTCATAATCTTTTAGTCTGCAGATTATTTCCTAAGTGAATAGTCTTTAAAACATATCATTTACATAGTAAATACCTCATTCTGTTGATAGAAGGAAAACTTACCAAAATTGCGTAGGCTATCTGGCAGTAACTACCAATAATTTCAATGCATTTGCTCTCAGTCCCAATTCTATGCATTTTACCTTTAGATATAGTTTTATAGGAAAAAAATAATACAAAGAAAAATGCTACTGCCAACATTTCTGTTATAGGACAAGATAGAAAGAATCTGAATATTCATCAATAGAGGACTCAAAAATTATGATATTTCTAAGAAATGTAATTCTATGCATTGATTACAAATAAATCTGAATATATACAAACATGAAAATACATCTGAGATATACATTAGAGAGGTAAATTGCATACTAGAACCTAAAGCTATATATTTGTGTAAATATCAAAAATAAAGTCATACAATTATCACTTACATATATACCTTCATTCTTTTTATTTAAATAGGTACCAGAGTGTTACTCAAAATAATAACAAAGATGAGTTCACTTTGATTAAATTCTTCTAGAGTAAAACAGATGCTAGCCTGGCGTGGTGGTGCATACATGTAATCCCAGTACTTGGCAGGCTGAGACAGGAAGAGCACAGGTTCGAGGCCAACCTCAGCAACATATGGGGGTCCTCAATAACTTAGCAAGACCCTGTTTCAAAATTTAAAAAAATAAAATAAAATAGGGCCAGGGGTGTAGCTCAGATGTAGAACACCACTGGCTTCAATCCCCAATACGAAAAAAAAAGACAGGTGCTCTTCTAAGCTGAGCCCCACAGTAACTCGATGACATAGATATTATAATCACACCAGCATTACAAAGAGGAAATGAGGAAATTGGGGAGTCAGTAGGCTCCAAAACATGCTCAAGGCCACACAGCTGGCAGGTGAAACCCAGGAATTAGATGGCAGGCCTTGTACTTACAATCACTGTACTGTACTGACTCTCCAGTTTGCACATTGAGGAGGGAACACTTGGGTTTAGGCACTTACAAAAAAAAAAAAAAAAAGCTTGGATGTACAGGACATATGGAGCCTATTACCAGTGATTACCTCTGGGGACAGATGAGGACTGAGGAATTACTTTAGATTTCATACTCTAAGGAACTTTTAAGTTTCTGACATGAAAAAGGCACTTCTTACAAAATAGGCTTCAATCTACAAAATGTGCAACATTTCTGGTTTTCTACCCAGAAATCTCAACTACGGGATTTTAAAAGTTACCTATGAGCGTGGAGCTCCCTGCTCTCTGGCTTTAGCCATTGAAAGATTAACTTGAATCGCGAATTTGCGAAGATTCTTTGATTCGCTCAATAATTATGTGCTTCCAGTGAATAAGTGACATTTTATTGCTTTGTATAGTATGCAATTACAGACAACACACATCAAACCCATTCGAAGAGGCAGCGACTGGCTGTCTGTTTGGTGTATTTGTGCGTTCCCTCATAGACTGAGCAAAATCCAGCCGAATTTGATCAGGCTGCTGTTTATAATTTAAGACAGGGACCTCTAAATGACTGCCTTTTGGTATGTTTCTGGAAAGGTCAGGCACTAACGTGTTTCACCAAATAAAACTCAGGTTTGAGGAATATGCCTTCTAAACTGATTTTTACTACCTGGACTCTAATAAGTTTTACAGGGCTTCTTTGTTAAATTGCCCTGACAATTTCCATTTCCAGATGCCTCAATCATATTAACAGAAGGTAAAGTTCACCAAGAGTAAAATATGTCATTGCAGAGCATTCAGGTTTTTGGAAATAGATCACGCATCTGACACATAGGCATTAGACCCAACGCTTGGCATTGCCGTTCCTGTTTGGCGGGACATATCTCATCTGGGGCAGGACAGGATGCCCTACCACAAGCGGAAATATCTCATTAGTCTGGAAATAAAACATGTTGGTACCAAAGGCTTGATAAATCCCATGAAATATATAAGAAAAGGGGATTAAATATTTTCCCAAGGAAAGGCAGTAAGGTCAGGGATGAGGTGCAGAAAATATCTGTGCAGAACCTTGGTTATTGTATAGTTTTTAAAATGCACATGTATAATTCCACCGAAATGCATGAATCTTTTACAGAACCACCTATTTGTCCAGTGTAGAATGCTGGGCTGTATTCAGAGCTGTGCTCAGCAAGAGAGGGGGAAGAGAGCATTTTCTAGAAAATTGAAATCGGGCCATATGCTATTTGACACTGTATTAAGAGGTCCACAATCTATTATTTATTTTATCAAGTTAGTGTCTATTATTTGAGACTCCCTAGGCCACACATGGGGCTAACACTACAGGAAGGCCCCAAAGTAAAGAGACCATATCCAGATGGCAAGATAATTACAGGAGGCTGGGAAGGCTCACGGAAGGGACGCATAACTTCTGATAGATGGTAGGTACCATCTCTCCAAGTGGTCCAGGCATCTGAGAAATGCTTCTCCATTAAGGGGGTACAGGTGGGTGGTGAGAACAACTCTTCTGCATAAGTCTGACTTGTGGAAGAACATGACAGATTGCGGTGGCTACTGAATATAATTTATTTCTTGTGGGCACTTAGCCTTCGAGCGGTTTGCGGCATGAACCTGTCATAGTCATTCCGGACTGTACATGTGTTAATGATAGGATCCTCATTTGTCTTGCATCCTCTTTTATCAGTATTCCATCCCCACCTTGGTGTTTATTCTCAGATAAATAAAATAAATCCTCTAAAATATTTAGAATGTAGGTTTAAAAAGAAACCTTTATGGAACAGTCCTTCATTCAAAATAAAAATCAATTTTTTATTGTGTGTACAGTACTGAGGATTGAACCCAGGAGCATTCTACTGTTGAGATATGCCCCCAGGCCTGTTTTATTTTTTTTTTATTTTGAAACAGGGTCTCACTAAGTTGCAGGAGGCCTCACTAAGTTGCTGAGGCTGGCTACAAACCTGCTATCCTCCTGTCTCTGTCTCCCCAGTACTGGGATTACAAGTGTGTGCCACCACGCATGGCTCTAAAATTGATTTTTTAAATTAATATTTTTACTTATAGGAAGAAAGCAGGGTTTTTGTGGCTGTGATCGTACAAGAAATAGGCCAAATAAAGAGAAAAGTCCCAAGTGTAACTCAAAAGAAATGGTAAAAACAAGTCTTTGACATGGACATATGCTCATTAAAGACTTCTTTGTCCTTTTTGAGCTTGGGGTCTTTTATGTCTGATTAGGAAGGATGCTCTGCTGATACTGATACCTACACACCCTCTCTCAGTAGCTAATGAGTTACTATGGCTTAATAAAAACATTGAAAGATATGTGCTCTGTCTGAAATCTCATGCTCTGAGAGTCACCTGTTAACAAATATTTACTCAGCAACCAGCATGTCAGGACTTGGCTAGGCCCAGAGGCCATGATGAATTTCCTGTGTTCCAATGCCTCTGCTTACAGGGATGGGTAGCAGTATATGGTTATAATGATTGCCAACCTATTGAAATACTTCCACACTTGCTGGAAAATAGGTATGATGGAACCTTCCTCCAAAGTGTGTCTCCTAGTCTCCCTGGCTGCCCTGATTTCCTCTCTAGCAATGTTAGAATCGTCTTGCCCTCCAGATTTAATCTGGCACAGGCCAAAAAAAAAAAGCATCCTCTGCAGCTCTTTGATTAGAGACTCTCACTCGCTGACCAGTGACAATGCCATCTTGGCAATTAGTTCAATATTGTATTTGTCACCTGTGTGTGCAGATCAACAGTCTGAACAGGTGCTACATCCCTGATCTGCAGGCCTGTGCACTGCACAAAGTATTTGCCTGTCTGAGAAGAGACAGGAACAGATGTGCAGGGTCAGCATTTATAAACGTTTACAGCAATTTGATAGCCTATTTTTTGTTCTGTTTAAAACAAATAATTGGGCTGGGCATGGTGGCACACACATGTAATTCCAGTACTTGGGAGGATAAGACAGGAGGATCGCAGGTTTGAAACCAGACTCCGCAACTTAGTGAGGCCCTCAGCAACTTAGTGAAACCTTGTTTCGAAATAAAAAATAAAATAAAATAGGACTGAGTTGTAGCTCACAGGTAGAATCCCTCTGGGTTCAATCCCTAGTACCCCACACACACAAAATTGAAAAATATGAAACTTGTATTTCTATGTTTTCGAATTATTTCACTTATCTAGTATTTCACTTTTACTGTGTTTTGCCAAAGCATTGGTCCACAACAGATTGGAAATAGAAACAGCCAACCCTGTAGCACACAGAATTTCAGAAGCGAGTACTCTACCGGTACCAAGAAGCGAGTATTCTACCGGTACCAACGCTGCAGCGAATCCTGCAAATAAAGGAGGCAAGTGGAACATTCAAAGAATACGGAAATCGAGCAAATCGCATTCAAGAGGACTCTTGATTTCCTCTAATATCCTCCCCACCCTAACTGAGGAGCTCCAAAGAGAGACAAGTATACATGCAAACTATGCCATTCGGCAGGCTAAATTTCTAGACCCACTAGGAACACTGGGACCTTTCACCAGCTCAGCTACTCTGTTTAAAGTGTAAATTTAGCAGTACTTTCTCTATGCAGGTTCCATGAATGTATCCAACTGCCTCTTCTTCCCCTCACCTCATTTTTCTGTTAATCCCAACTGCTGTTCATGCAGGGGGGGGGGGGTATTTATTTATGTTTATCATTCATTCATTCATTCATTGGTACTAGGAATTGAACCTAGGGACAGTTGACCTCTGATCTACACTCCCCAGTCCTTTTTTAAAAAATTTATTTTATTATTTTATTAAGTTTTGAAACAGGGTCTCTCTAGGCTGCACAGACTGACTCGAAACTGCGATACTCCTGTCTCAGCCTCCCAAGTATTGGGGTTACAGGTATGTGCTACCACACCCGGCTCCATGAAGTGTGAATGCATTAAGAATATCAAACTTGAATGAGTGACGCCTAGAAGTAACAAAGTACATTACACCACCTTTGGTTATCCAAGTAGTAGCACGACAGCCCAAGCTAACCCCAAACCCCAAAGAGATTAGACTGGGAAGTGTTCTGTGAAATTGTGTAATCTCCACTCTAAGAGTGTGTGTTGTTTCAGATCTTACTCAGAAACAAGAAAACAGAGTACTAAGAAGAAATGTATCATGCCTTATCCTTTAATATCTCCTTGCTTTATTACTTTTAGTTTCAAATATTTTTATCTAGGTAATTCTTAATCATTTGATTAGAAAGATTTAAGTTTGGCTTTGAGGATATTTTAGCCAACTTGTTAAAATATCACCCCAAAATGTAAACTACTTTTAAAAATTATTTCAATCCAAGCAGTAGTGATCTGGATACACACAAATCTTTACTCGGAAGAGGTAAATGGCACAACATTTATATATAAAATGATAGGATGAGCCAGACATGGTGGATATGTCTGTAATCCCAGTACTTGGGAGGTTGAGAAGGAAGATCACAGGTTCAAGACTAGCCTCAGCAATTACAGAGACCCTCAGCAACCTAGTGAGACCCTGTTTCAAAACCAACAATTAATAATAGTAAAAATTATGATAATAATAATAAAAGGGCTGGGGGTGTAGCTCAGAGGTAGACTGTCCCTGAGTTTCCATTCCTATTAACACACACACAAATATAAATAAATAAATACATACATAAATAAATATTCTAATAGAGTATGAGCAAATTGAGAAAAGGCTCAAATGAAACAAGATAAATAGTAATCATTGACAGTGATGAACTTATTGAGATTCCTTATGCTGCACTATTATATTTTTCTCTACTTTTGTGTATACTTTTAATAATCTTATAGTAAAGGAAAAATATATAAAAATATATAAAAATATATAAGATATCTATATATGTGCTTTTCCCACAAATCTTATTCTTTCTTAAAACCAGTAGCAGAAAATTAGCCTTATAAATGGAAAAAAAAAAAAAACAATGTTATGAACAACATAACCAAAAACTATGAATTGATTTGTACAAATTTCAGGTATAATTTGCTGATTGGTAAACTGAGGCAACTAATAAGACGTAAATTTTCTGAAAGTATAAAATAATTAATTTTTTTTCTTCTACTAAAGGTGTTTGGGGAAAAAATGCAAACTCCAGAAAACTAAAAATAGTTGATCTTTTCTGCAAATTGTACAGCTGCTGTGTTCTGAATATTTGTAGTATCCATGCCCCGAAATTCACATTTAGCTAACCTGATGTCCAAAATGATAGTCTGAGGAGGTGGGCTATGTTGAGAGGTTAGCAGGTCTTAAGGTCAGAATTCTCGTGAGTAGCAGCAGTGCCCCGAGGCCCAGGGGAGGTGCTGCAGAAGGCTCTGTCATCCCCCAGGAATGAGCCCTTGCCAAACACCGAATCTGCTGCCGCTTTAATCATGGACTCCCCAGGTTCTAGAACCACAGGTAATATATGTGTATTGTTTACAAACCATCGATTCTATGCTGTTTGGTTCTAGGAGCCAAAATTGAACAAGGCAAATGGAAGGGGGTTTTGAAAATTAAATTCTAAGCAAATAATGTACTTAATGATTTGCCTTTATATGTGTCTTCGCATAATACATGTCTAAAAAAAAAAATCTGTAATAAATTGACAAGCTAAATTAGCAGTTTGCAAATGTACTCAATCCAGTAATTGTGGAACCCCAAACAGGATGTTTGCCAAATTCTAACACACCGCAGCACACTGACTTTAATAGAATATTTATGTCGAATCAAGCTGTGATGTAAACTGTTGTTTTCTTTTTGTCTGATTATTTTGTTGACTAATTTATCTCGTGTAGTTTGCCAATCGCTTCCCTTGCATGTTGTGGAAGACCCCTCCCTAAACTAACATAGCGGAAGTTTTCCCACTTTAAAGAAAAACAATATTGAGGGATAGTATTTTTTCCTTTTTTTCTTCCCTGTGTTTTTCTTTGGCAATGTGAACATTTATCTGTGAGTGAACTAGAGAAGATGAAAGAATGATAAAGCTAATAGTAAAGGAAGCAAGCATTTCATCTGGCTGCTGGTTTTTCTCATGTTCACTTAGGCCTATTTATGTTTTTTTTATATATATATATATGTTGCATACATAAAACACAGTCATGTATTCTGCTTATGAATTCAACTCTACTTATTATAAGAAATTACACATGACAGCTTCTCATGTATATTTTACAGAAATCTGAGGGAAGATTTGTATGATACGATCAAACCATCTCCAAGGCCAGCTCTGATACAAATATCTACATGTTACCCAAGTCCTTTGGGATCTATTGAGTCTTATGTTGATCTTCAGAAGAAGTCAAGCACATTTAAAAACCTGTAAGATCAAAATCCTTTGGTGTACAAGTGATGTGGCCAAAGGACCTATCTATCAGACTGTAAGCCAAGTCATGGTGCAGACACATTTACAGAAGTTTTTGATGTGAATCAGGTTTCAAGCAATATAGACAATATAGATTTGTTGTTGTTGTTTTTGTTTGTTTGTTTGTTTTGGACTAGGGATTGAAGCTAGGGGCATTCTAACTCTGAGCTATACTCCCAGTCCTTTTTATTCTTTTTTTTTTATTCTTTTCTCTTTTAATGTTTGTGATACTGGGGATTGAACCCAGGGTCATTCCACCTCTGAGCTATACCCCCATTCCTATTTTTTTATTATTTATTTTGAAACAGGGTCTCACTAAGTTGTGGAAAGTCTCACTAAGTAGCCGAGGCTGGCTGTGAACTTGGTCTCAACCTCCCAAATACTGGGATTACAAGCATGCACCACCATGCCCGGCTTTCTTTTTTTATTTTGAAACAGTGTCTTACTAGGTTTCTTTCTTGAAGGCCTTGCTACTTCCCTGAGACTGTCCTTGAGCCTGGGATCCTCCTGTCTCAGCCTCCCAAGTATTGGAATTACTGGAATGTGATACCATGTCTGGTCCAAACAATATAGTCTTTTATCACCAATTACATGACCACCCAAGGGGAAGGCTATAACACCATTGAGTGTGCATTGAATACAAACTCCGAATGAGAAAAGACAATCATCCCTGACCTATTTTATCATTAAACAATGCAAAAACATCAGAGGCAGATAGTCTGTAACCATGTATAGTATATGACCCAACAAAACCCTACTTACTAAGAAAGGGCAGTCCTTGTAAACTGAGTTTTATCAGTATCCGGATGAGAGACAGAGACAGAAGATATCAGAAATCTAAAAAGTAGCTCCTAAAATGACTACAAATTGGCAAGCAGCAAAAGAGAACCCTAACTGGTTTCATATTTTAACAAAGAGAGAGAAGAGTGAACAGCAAGAAGGCGAGGTAACACCGACTGCTACATTTGACCAGTTCTAACCGGTTATTTAACACCTTCAGAAGTTCAGTGAACATGCTAGCCAACTTAGTGGTACAGAACAGAAATCACTGGGGCTTTGGACATGGTACACTAAGTCCCCGTACTGAAATTGAACGAAGGACTTTGAAAAAGGGTGAGAAAGTAGCATTGTGGCCACCACACTCTGCTTAAAAAATCTGAACCATTAAGACCAAGTATAATTGGACATCCATGTTTTCATCCTGTTAGTTCATGAATTTGTGAAGCAATGATATCCTATCTCTCCTTTCTACCTTTTCTGAATTCTTCTTGGATAATCCTTATCATTAACTGTATCCACTCTCAATACTATTTTCTTTTCTACCAGGTACTGCCATAAAATACATAAAGAATACAGATTGTTCCCTAATCCACACTATAATCTAGGATTATCAATATTTGGCAAAGAAAGTTTATGAATCAATTCTTTTAGAATTCTGGAAAATTCATAGAGTTCATGTAGAATCACACAATCTTATTCTGTAGATCGAAATATACAACAGTCTGGAGATGTGGCGTTGACTATATTAAAACTACATGTTCAGCTAGGTACAGTGATACATGCCTGGGAGGCTGAGATAGGAGGATTGTAGGTTCGAGGCCAGCCTCAGCAACTTAGTGAGTACCTCAGTAAAGTAGTGAGAACCTGTTTCAAAATTTGAAAATATTAAATAAAATAGGGCTGGGGAATAGCTTGGAGTTCAATCTCTAGTACTACAAAAACAAAAATAAAAAACAACAACAAAATAATCCTATGCATTCTTAAGTTAGTTCATTGAACTTTTTCCTTTCAGGTCAATACCAACAACTAAATATTTGTAACACTTTTCATTTTATTCTTCAGCTTACAAATTTATGCTCCATGCAAAAGTACCATTTAATCCATAACTTGCTTCACATTGTATTTTAAAGAAGAAATATTAAATGAGGGGAAACTATATAAAAACATAAGCAGAATATAAATATTATATTTAAAATATTTAGATACAGGATAGAACCATAATCTTCAATGCAAGTCATGAAACTACCTATGGTAAAGACTTAGTATATGCAGAAAGGAAAGAAAGTCATTCTAAGGATTATTTTTTGGATATTTTGGAAAACTATGTCATCAGCCAATATGTCAAAAGACATCTCAAAGCACTTAAGGTTTAATTTATCATCATTTTCTACCCGTTTTAAAAAGATGTGCTGATAGATAAATGCCAATCAAATTTTCCCTCTGCTAATGGTCTACCCTGAAGGAAAGCTAATGATCTGAGAGATCGTTACTAAGATCCACTGAGTGGTGAGTAGTGAAATGTAAAGAAATTGAGCCCTTCCCTGAAAAAAACTGTAACATCAATAGAAAATTATCCAGAATTTTAATCATACATAATTTCAGAACTCTAATGGAAGGGATTTTTAGTGATTAAAATTTTAATGTATTTGCAGGTACTATAATGGTGATTGGTATCCACTGGTTTCTATTTTTCAACACTTAATTGCTCAGCCTCTGAAAGAATTAACTTGCTTTGAGTCATCCTAAACAAGAAAGCCCACCATGTACAGAATTCTACAGACATATAAAGATGAATCAGGAACAGACTCTACCAGCAAGTTGAATATGGTCATAGGATTCAATCAGATAAACATAGCTGGTTGTGGTGGTGCACGCCTATAATCCCAGTACTTGGGAGGCTGAGACAGGAGGAATGCAGGTTCCAGGATAGCCTCAGCAAGTAGTGAGACTCTCATCAACCTAGTGAGACCCTTTTTCAAAATAAAAAAATAAAATAAGGCTGAAGGTGTAGCTCAGAGAAAGAATGCCCCTAGGTTCAATCCCCAATACCACACACACACACACACACACACACACACACACACACACACACACACAAATACGGAAAACAGAAACAGAAGTGCCATAGAGGCTTAAGGCTGCAATATGAAAGAAAACCAAAGGGAATGAGGTACAAGAATTATTGTAACCTGTCATTAAAGGCAATAAAAACAGTAATTTGTTCCCAATAAGTAATCATATAATCTCTGGATACTTATAAAATAAAACCACATACTGGACATATATAAACATGCAGACATTCATGCACACATACACACACACACCCTTACCATTTAACTGTCAATCACAATATATAAAATAGTAACTGAGGACAACAAAATTAAATTGGATTTTTAAATGAAATGATAATATTGCAACATTATTTTTCTAAAATAAGATTTTCTTTTTTTTTTTTTTTTGTGGTACTGGGGATTGAACTCATGGGTATTCTACCTCTGAGCTATACCCCAGTCACCTCCCCTTTTTTTATTCTTTATGTTGAAACAGGGTCTCATTAAGTGGCAGAGTGCCTCACTAGGTAGCTGAGGCTGGCTGTGAACCTGAATCCTCCAGTCTCAGCCTCCCAAATGCTGGGATTACAAGTGTGCACCACCACGCCCAGTTTAAAATAGAATTTTCTTAACCTCCACATTATTGATATTGTGGCCCAAATAATCCCTTGTTGGGAGTGGAGAGAGGGTGCTGTTGAATGCATTGTAAGATGTTTAACTGTATTTCTGGCCTCTATGTAACCAATACTTTCCAATGAAAACCTCTGCCCTAATTGTGACCACCCAAAAGGTTCCTAGACATTGTCATTAAAGTCTCCTGCTTCAAAGCATCCTTGAGATGGCGACTTAGATGTGTCTCCCTCTATGTTTTGGATTATACTAAGTGACAATGTTGACTGAGACATATTCTTCTTATGAAGTTGAACAAGGTCTAAGAGAACAGAGGAAGTAGGAAGCATGAACTCGCCTGGGGTAGGGATAAAATTTCCCTGAGGAACTAACACTTGGACAGGAGTTTCAGGGAATATATGAACTACAACTGCAAAGAAAAGAGGGAGAGGTGGGAAGAAATGAGAAACTATCTCAAAGCACATAGCAGAAAGCAGCCCCCATACTCTGTAGGTAATCAGTGCATAAAAACAAGGAATATACATGATCAGCAGCATTAAGGACAACTTAAGAGCAAAGACCAGAAAGTGACATTGGATTTAATATCTTTCTCACAACTAAAAGGTATTCAAAAGTTACTGTGCTCCCCTCCCCCTTCTTTTTGAGTTTCTTTTAGAGTGCAATTCATCTTACAGAATTCTAAACTCATTATGCTAATGCTGCAAGAAAACTACAAAAATAATAGTGTGCAGTGTATTTGGAGTTTAGATTGTCCGTGCACTCAGCACTTTATTTTCTGGATATACAATCGTATCGTGTATTAGGGTTGAACTCTTCACCTAGAGAAACCACAAAGATTAACACATAGTCCGATTAATAAAGGCCCACTTTTCCACGATTCTAACAGTCCCTAGGAGAGCTCCAGCCACCAGTTAAAGAAACCCTTTGGCCTGGAGCAGAGTGCTAACCATATGCAGGAGTTACTAATTTCCTGGACATTATCAGCCATTAGTTGGTTTCCTGTGTCCCAGCAAATGCTGAGGTGAGAGCCATGATTGCCAAGATCCAATATTTCAGAAATGAGTCCTTGGACTGTTTCCTCCATCCAAGATACACCACTCTCTGCTACTCTTCTGTCAAATAAATATGGGAAAGGGCCAGAAAGTCCCAGTGAAAGGAAATATGTCAAAAAGAGATGTTTACAATGTCCTAGTCTACAGTGCAATTAGCCAGCCAAAATCCTCGATAACATTTTGGGAATTCAGTTTTTCTCAGCAAGAAGAGTATGAAACAGGTCACATCGCCAGGAAACTTCCAGAAAGCATTTAGAGATTTACTCAGAGCTCAGAATGTGTCCAAGTGGATGGCATTTGTCATTGCCTTCCTTCATTGCCTGCAACCGTTGCTGTTTGGTTGGGCAGAATTCACAAGGGAGGTAAGAAATATAAGTGGTCTCTCTTAACTCCAGTCAGGACATCAATGCCTAAATCCACCCCCGGAGGGTGATACCGTGTTCTCTTCTAGTTTATTTTGTTGACCTCACAATAAATAAATACAAAGGTGCCCATCTCACTATTGTACAAAGAGAAGGGAGGGTAGCAGGTGGGACCTAAAAAGAAATATGCCAAGACCTGTGTGCAAGTTTGTTGCATGGCCTAGAACGTCACTCTGATCTGTAATTACAATGCACCAATAAAAGCGCATCGTCAGTAATTACCCTTGAATGAGGAAAGAATATTTTTTTTTGCACTGGGTTTATAAAGTTCCTCTCTTCAGTCCCACTAAATATGGATACTGGGGGAAATAGTTTATGTTTGATATAGGAACATGAATTCCGCATGGATCCATGGACTAAGAGTCATTCATCAATATGAGAAAATGAGCCCTTAGTGTCACAGACTTAAAACTTTATTTCCTTTACAGAAAGGCAAAATGTATAAGTCATTTCCATAGCAAGGTCAGCAAAGGTCATTATAATAGGGAAAAGAAAGCCAGGCAGGGCGGGACATGCCTGTAATCTCAGTACTCGGGAGGCTGAGACAGGAGGATAGCGGGTTCAAGGCTAGCATGCACAGTAACCTAGTGAGACCTTATTTCAAATTTTAAAAAGTTATAAAATAAAATAGGGATGGAAGTACATTTCAGAGATAGAATGCCCTTGCAGTCAATCTCCAATAAAACACACACACACACACACTAATAAAAAGTAGGGGAAAGAAGTACTTGTATCTGTTTTGAATTTCACCACTTTTTTTAAAGATGAATATCTTCTTCAAGTTTGGAATACCTCTTAGATATGGGGAAGGGGAAATTTGCTTACTAGGACTGGAAGGTCAACTCCCACCGGTGTGGCCAGCAGACAGAGCTGGAGTTTCACAGTGTGGTTGAATAATTCAAGTAGCAGTTTTCAAGTATGTGTCCTGGAGGTGGTGGGGAAGAAGAATTTGACTTGCCTTGCTCATTTGTCTTGTTCCTTTGCAGCACTGAAATCTCTTTTCTGTTTTTCCAGTATAATCCCTGCACTAGCTCCTATTAGTGTCTAAATGGTACAGAACATAACTTAATAAATATAACATGCATAGAAAACCAGAGATCACAGTGGCCTAGCTTGGACGCTCACGCTCGTGCTCGCTCTCTCTCTCTCTTCTATTTATTTATTTATTTATTTGTTTATTTATTTATGTATTTATTTAATTTATTTTTGGTACTGGGTATTGAACCCAGGGGCATTCTATCTCTGAGTTACACCCCCAGACTTTTTTTTTTTTTTTTTAATTTTGAAGCAGGTTCTTAGTAAGTTCCTGAGGTTGTCCTCCAACCTGCAATCTCTCCTGTCTCAGCCTCCCACAATTTTTTTAAATTTAAATTGGGGTTCCATTTTCAAGCAGAAGACAGATATGCAACGGCACTGCCAAACATTTTCGTATTTATTATGAAACCACATGTGAAAATTATGGCTACGTGTGATAATTAAACATCTTTAAAAACCGTATATTTTGTGGATATATACATGTATAGGTAAGAATATACCCAATTTCTTTCAAATTTCTAAAATGCAAGTTAGCAGTCTTCATTTTCAAATTCTCAGTATACATTTTCCTGAAAAAACAAAGATGTCCACCAGTTTCAGCTGCCCTCCCCCCCCCACGACAATATGATTGCACTGAATCATTATAATGTGTCCTCAGAAGTTATATCTTTCTGGATAAATGCTTAGGATAGGAGGTTAGAAGCAAATCCCTGTGCACAAGTTAGTTTAATGTCACAACAATTTATCAGAGTTGAAAACCATTACAACATAACCAACACCAGTTATTCGTTTGCTCATTTATTTATTTATACAACAAAGATTTAAATTCATACTGTGTAAATCAGGGATTAGATTCTCAAATCTACTATATTAAAAATTTTTTCCAGTCTCTTCTTTCATTTAAAAAATCCAATAGCCAAACACTGCTGAAGAAAATAGAAAATCACGCCAGCAGCTTTGTGATTTCCTTAGAAAGATTGGAATCAATTATTTAAAGTATAATCCACAGCTGGTCATGGTGGTGCATGCCTGTAATGCCAGCACTTGGGAGGCAGAGACAGGAGGATTGCAGGTTAGCAAAAGCCCTCAGCAACTTAGCTAAGCCTTGTTTCAAAACAAACAAATAAAAGGTTAGGGGTATTGCTCAGAATAGAATATTCATGAGTTCAATCCCCAGTACTAAGGAAGAAAAAAATGACAGAAAGACAGAGAAAAAGGAAAGAAGGGAGGGAGGGAAGGAAGGAAGGAAGGAAGAAAGGAAGGAGGGAGGGAGGAAGGAAGGATGGGATTCATAGTATAGGGTATTTAGCAGTAAATACGGGGTATTTATCTTCATAAGCATTGATAGAACAGGATTTGAAGAAATTAAGTATTAGAAGAAAATATTTACGGACTTAATTAGGATTCAATTTTCATAAGAAAAATCTTCCAAATAAAAAAAAGTACTGAAACCAAAGAACTTCTATGAAGAAATACAGGGGAGCTGATGGTAGTGTATACAATTCTCTTATCAAAAAGAAAGTGCAGGATACGGATGATAAACCCGAACATGTTAGCTCACTAAAAAGCCTGCTGTACTTTAAATGACTATAGGAATTATTCATGACCATCTCTTAAATTAAATATATGTATGTTTGCTTTTCTCATTTCTTTTAGATATCTGTTCAAATGTCAAGTCACCCGAGAAGCTTTTTCTGGCTACGTCATCTGAAATAAACCTCTGCTCAAACTCTAACCACCATCTGAATCTCCTCTCTATTTCGTACATCCAGCTAGCTTTAGTTGCCTTTAAACCAATTCTTATTATGTGATATAGCCCTTTGTTTTATGTTTATTTTCTGCCTTTCACCTTTATGAAACTCTGTTTGGTTCAGTGCCTTGCCTTCAGCATGTCAAATAATTCAGGTACACAGTAGGTGCTTAGCATGCATGGTAGTTTTCCCTTAATTGCATATAGTCTGCTGCTTCTCTACCTTTTATTGCATGGTTCAGACAGACACCATGCCTTTTTTTATACTTTTATTGGTGTATTATAATTATACATCACAGTGAGGTTCAAAGTCATTCAAACAACTGTGCACACAGGTCTTGGTGTGTTTCCCTTAAGGCCCTACCCAGCTATCCGCCCTTCCTTGTATAAAGTGGTGAGATTGGTGGGGATACCTTCACACATGACTTAGCATAATTTGAAATGTTTCACCAGTTCTTCCTTTCCCCTCCCCAACATCCTCCCCTGTCTCCTCCCACAATTCTACTGATCTTGCTCCTGGTTTATCTAAAGTCCCCTTTGCTTCCTATTTTCTCTTTAGCTTCCATATATTAGAGAAAACATTTGATCCTTCACTTTCTGTGACTGGCTGGTTTCACTTAACGTGATAGTCTCCAGTTCCATTCCTTTTCCTGCAAAGAACATAATTTTGTTGTTACTAATATCTGAGTAAAATTCCATTATGTGGATAGACAACATTTTCGTCATCCATTCATTTGTTAACAGACACCTAGGTTGGTTTCATAATCCGGCTATTGTATCAGGCTGCTATAAACATATCAATACATGTATCACCATAGTATCCTGACATTAATTCTTTTGGAAAGACACCAAGGAGTGGTACAGCGGGGTCATATGGTGGCTCCATTCCTGGTGTTTTGGGGAACCTCCATACGGATCTCCATAGGGGTCGTGCTCATTTGTAGTCCTTCCTGCCTTATCTTTTAAAGTTAAGAGTGTGTCCTGATGATAACGATGGGCCTCTTAGAAATGATGCCTTCACTAGCTGTGAACTGAGGAAGAGACCTTGAGACACGTTCCCTTGAGAAACAGAGGAATGCATGTCACCTACGATGTAAGAATGGGAACAATGATGGCGTGGTTGTTAAATAATGAAGGAGAATGAATGATTCTTATTTCTCTCTGTTACAGAATCCAAGAAGCCAAAACACTCATCATCCCAGACTCTTCTGTAGCCAAGGGGGAACCCAAGTGATTCAGTTTTAGCCTTAGAGCTGTAAGCACAAGTTGCTGAATGGTTATTCTGGAAAAGCTTACAAAAGGACAAAATTAGCCATAATAGTCTTTCATTCATTTGCCCTTTTCTCAATTTCCTGGATTAACTGTAGATACAAAAGCTGGATTTTTAGAAGCCATCATATGAAAGTATAGCATAAAATCCAGAGATGAAGGATCCAGAGAAGAGTTGATGCTTAATTGCACCCAAAGCATTTGCCCTTTGCTGCTGAAAAAAACCTTCTTAGCACTGAATGAAAAAAGCAATCCTAAGTTAAGCAATTGTCTGCTGGATTTTCTTCACTTTCTCTTTCCATGCTCATAGAGCTACATATTCCTTGGCCAATAACTTTCTTCTATATGCTTGGGGTTAGCAAGAAGAGTAATAGCCAAAACTCTTAGGCTAGAGTTACAGCAATAGGGGAGATGGAATAAATGTTAAGAATTCAAAAGAAGAAAAAGGTTTCATTAAATCTTAACCCTTTAAAATCTAGTACAGTGTCCAGCACACAGAAAATGATAGAGATGTTTGCTGAGTGGTACCTTTTTAAAAACATTTTTTTCAATGAACCGTTTTCAACACTTAAAAGATACATGAGGATTATGGAAGGCCGACTAGCAAATTTGAACTTAATGCATAATAGCATTTAATAAGTAACTAACATTTACTGAATTCTTATTATAATATAGATACTATGTCAAATTATTTGTGCATTTTTACAAATGCTCACAGAAATCCTGTAACCCACATATTGTATTATTATTATCGTTAGAGAATTTCAGAGACATTTAAATAACTTAGCAAGGTCACACAGCTAAGTGGTATCAAACCCAGGATTCAAGGTCAATTTCATCTCCCTCCAAACCTATGTTCCTAACCAGTATTTATTTTCTAAATATTTTACATCTGCTTTAATAAAAGAAACATATCCCTTGATCCTAAAAAAAAATCATGTTTTCATAAAATAGCAAATATACAGAGAATTGTAGTCTGTGTTAATGCATATTTATTATTAATCAATTACCATGCCCTGGATAAATTTTTATTAAATTCCTTTTAGTTGATAAAGCCATTGGAATTTTCATAGGCACATGTCAGAAGAGGCTAGTTAAATACCATCATTCACATGCAGCGTTCCTTGTTAGGTCTAGGTTGCTATTGGGAACCCGGGTTATTTGCAGTATTTTTATTTTAAAATCCTGGAGTCTTTAAAATGTGACACCGCAACCCGCATAGTAGGATATTGATAAGAACAAGGATGCAGGAGGCAATTCAGTAGATACTTAAATGGCAAAAAATATAGTGGAAGTTTCACACACCCTGTGGACTGCAGGTTTATATGATAATAAATAATAGTTATCACCAGGACAAAGGAAAAGCGCCATGAAATCCAATAGCTCAGTGAGAAATCTGCTAATACAGGTGGTCCAGCTTGTTCCATTCCGTTGTCAAAGGGAGGCTATTTATTTTCTTCTAGGTGGTTAAATTACAGAGTCATTTATGGCTGAAAGTTTTTCTGTAGGCCGATGTTAATCTAAAGCCCTAAGCCTTAGGCTCAAACTTTGAGAGAGAGAGAAAAAAAGAGAACATGCATTTACTTCACAGACAATACAACAGATAATGGAAATTTCTTGAGCAACTCTGGAAATAAAAGTGACTTTAAAATATTCCAGCTGACATCTCCTTACTTTGTACCTTGGTGTAGGTCAAGGGCCAAAATGCTGGCGGGAATGGGTAATCATTTTAGGAGCTCTTTAAAATACGTCCTCTCTGATAGTCTCTTAACTAAGCGAGATGCCAGTGATTAGTACGTGCGTGCATGCGCACGTGTGTGCATGTGTGTGTGTAAAAGTTAGACCAGGAGACACAGAAATGCTTTGTGCACCAGAATGCCAGAAAACACAGGGAAAATATTCACAATGACTCCTCTGTTGTTATAAATCAATGTCAACTATTTTTTCCTATTGTAATCCAACAGTATAACTGATTACTATATATACATATATATGTATTATAGCTATGTATAATATTATATATATTTTGAGAACTTATGAAACACTAGAAATAACACACCTATATATGCACATGTACATATATATAAAGATATCTCTATATATATATCACTGTCTATATATCTATGTATATCTCTCTCTATATATGGTGCATTCATTACTTGTAAACTGCTGCATTCTAACAACTTGCAATATTCAGGAGTTTAGCAACAGAATACATCAAAAACATTCCAATAAAATTTGCTTCTTAAGCACTTTTATAACTATTTTTCTTGCCAATAGATGTTGCTTTCCATTCAAATTTCAGTATATTTTGCATATAACAAGCACTTCTATTTTAGCATTTGTTTTTTAAGTACAGGAAACTACTTTGACTGCCACTGACTCTTCACAAAGTAACCTTTAAGCCAAGACATGTACATGATTTCAGGGTTAATTAAAAATATTAACTTCATCCATCTTTGTCCATGACCCAATCCAAAGCTTCCCAGCATAATCTTGATGAAGGATACAGTCCACAGCTGAAAGAATTCAAATTCTAATTTATATGTTCTTCATTATCAAGTAAGAATCATAAGGGATAAGAAGTCTACCAAAAGAACCTCCAAGAGAAGCAACTCACTACAAAACATTGACAGCAGGCTGTACAGGTAGAAGACAACTGCAAATGATGGAGACCAAGTATCCCACCCCCAGAAATCTGAGGTTGAAATTAGAGGAATTTATCAGGAACTGTTAGCAATCATAACAAAATCCAAAGAACTGAAAATTTGATTACTTCATTATATCACACAGCTTTATGGGAATAGCTAAAGACAATTGTATACATGAATGTCACATAAACGCCTTAGATCAGAAGTTCAAGGTCCACTGGATATTTTATCCCAAAGTTTAAGAATCTATAGATAAACAAACTGAGGACTAATAATCAGAAAGAATAGTTAAAAACATGACATGTGAGCAAATCCAAGATGATTACTATTTTAACGTAAGTATCTATCAAACATCCACGTTATAAATTATTTTTAAGTTTTTTATTATTTTGAAATAATTGCAGATTTATAGAAAGTTGCAAAGATAGCACAGACAGATACCCCAGTTTCCCCCAAAGTTATATCTTATATAATTAGAGTACCACATCAAAACCAGAAAACTGCTGATACTCTATGTACAATTCTGTGTTATTTTATCACATGTGCAGAATCTTACAACTTCAATGCAATCAGGACATAAAATGATTATAAACAATTTTATTTATATCCCTGGATATAAAAATGCATTATATTTTCAGATAGAAGGGTCCAGGCAACTTAATCCTACATAAAACTAATGAGTTTTAAAAATTATTAATACATAGAAAATTATTATCCAGGAAAATTCCATGTTCACAGGCCAAAATGAAATTCTAGCAATAAAGATGAGATACATTTCAACACACTGTTTTCCATGCACAGATCAGAAATTCCACCTTCCACCAATCAGTTCTCCCCAACATGACAAGGAGCATGTTTTTTTTTAGCACAAAGTTAATCAAAGACAACTTGCTAATCACTGCACTACTCCAAAACTCTGTTTACTGGTGAAATCCTAGATCCAAGTACACATCTATCTCCTTTCTCTGGCAAAACAGAGCACTTCACAGCATCCTTCAATCACTCAGTGAGGTTATCATAACAAAAGAGCACTTTAACAAATACATGCATACAAACAATGAACTAAATTAGCCAGACCATTCCAAGCCAAGTCTATCCTTGTTTATTTTTCTCTGACAAGTAAATACAAAGCAAACTGTCACAAACCCCACTTCTGAGTCAGATCACAGTACAGGAGAAATGCTTGATACCTCTCTCTGTCACTCACACACACACACACACACACACACACACACACACACGGGCACACACACATCTCTAGTCTTACCTTGGCCATTTGCGCCTGCACGCCATTTGCCTTGAGGGATGCCACAGCTTTCTGTGCGGCTGCGGGACTGTCAAAATCTACAAAGCCGTAACCTGTGGAGACACAAAACCCCTTGTTAGTGCTCACAGGAATGTCATCAGAGAGGGGAGCACAGGTTTATGGTCCAACTATGGTCCAACTTGCATTCAGTTCTTCTGAACCCAAGCTGGTTGAACAGGAAGGCTTTCTAACCCATGGTCCTTCCTGCTTTGGGGAGACCAAGATGTCTCTAAACATAAGGAGTAACTCATTTTCCAGAAAGCACTTTGAGATTGGGTGTGCGGTCAGCATCCTGATTTTGGCCAATTTGTCCAGTAAGGTAATACATTGTGAAATTCTGTTCTTTCTGCAGTGAATTGGCTGTCAGAGTCAAGAGAATGCTGGGAAATATTAAAAGTCTATCTCTAAAGTTAATTTTCAATAACTCTAAGATGGATATTAATAAAATCCATGATACAAACTTGAATGAGGTTATCATGAGAAACTGCCAATGGTACCCGCCACAGAGTAGGACCTCAAGAAACTTATGTAAACAGCAAAATAAGTAAAGGCCGGGGATGAGAGGTAGGATTCAAATCTACTGCCAAATTTCCACCACAGGACCTTGCCCTGCTCAGTGCTATCATCTTAAATAAACCATTTTGACTTCGAGTCATCTGTGCAAAAAAAGAGCAATTAATTAGATAAATATCCAGCTTTTAAAAATAAGAAACACACACATCTTGCTGATTATTTGAGAGGGAAACAGGAGTTGCTCATGGCTGGGCATGGTGGTGCACCCCTGTAATCCCAGTACTTGAGAGACTGAGACAGGATTGTGGGACAGCCTCAGCAACTTAACAAGGCCCTGAGCAACTTAACCTGATCCCATTTCAAAACAAAACATTATAAAAAGGGTTGGAGGCATAACTCAGAGATAGAATGCCAATGGATTAAATATTCAGTAACACACACACATACACACACACACACACACAAAATACAAGAAGAGTTGCTTTTATTGTTCGGTTTGAGTGCTTGCAAGTGTTTATATGTAAAATGAGGTCAAATAGTCCTTAAGACAATCAATGAAAAGGGAACTTCGCATGTCCTTAGCCTCGCCCATAGTAGTCCAGAGGTTAGACTAACAGCACTGTCAGCTACCAAGAATACTCAAAAACATTAGTGCTCAAGAATGAGTACAAGGGCAGCTTTGTCTGCTACTCCTAAAAAGCCTATGATATGCATCTTCCATGTCTTCTCACCTGCGAGGCAGGAATTTACTCCTTTCTTTCATACTTACTTGATTTAGAATTTTTGAGACAAGTCATTGAAGCAAACCCACTCACCAGGTACCGTGACCTGCCCCCCACCTCCATAACCAAAGAGGAGTGCAAGAAATTCAATTACCAAGTTGTTTCTTTTAATTAACTTTTTAATTTTCTCCCCTCGAATCCTGTCTTCTCTTTTTCCCTCCCAGCATGTTAGCCTAAAATGAACTTGTTACCCAGCAGTGTACCATAAAATGCTCTTGAAACGCTGGGCAGGGAAGCTGTGAAGTTTGGATTTCTAATCCAAATGGAAGTCCATTCTGTTAAGTACTGCTAATTCTTCTTCGCTTCATACAAAATTCAAACTATGTGGGTGATATGGGTATTACCACCCATTAAGATGAGGATGATTAAAACAAAGAAAAGATAGCAAAAAGGAAGAGTAGAGAGAATCAAGAAGTGGAGTTTGGTAAAAGGAAAGGAAAATTAAAACGTAGACATTATCTTCCATGTGCCAAAGGATATGCTGGGAGTTTGACATGTAATGAAGCAACAATGGCTTCATGTAATATCAACTTCATGCCCATTATACACAAGAAGAAACTGAGGCACAGGGGAGGTGATGAAATGGGCCCCAAATCACAAGCCACTTACCTGAAAGCTCTAGGATTTGAAATCAAGTCTGCAGACACCCTTTGAAGTGTATGTGTGTGTGTGTGAGAGAGAGAGAGAGAGAGAATACCCAGGAGTGTTCTACCTCTGAGCTACCCCCCCAGCCCTATTTTATTTTTTATTTTGAAATAGGATATCACTAAGTTGCTGTAATGGTTTGGATCTGGAATGTTCCCTAGCACTCACAGAAACAAGGTAGCCTGCGTGTGTCTCTCTCTCAATCTCTCTCTCTCTCTCTCTCTCTCTCCTCTCTCTCTCTCTCTCTCTCTCTCTCCTTCCAGCCTCCATGACCTGAAAGCTGAGGTTTGCATGCTCTCTCCCTCTTTCTGCTTCTCACCACCATGATCTGAGTTCTGCAGACCCTGGCCTCATATGTACTGAAGCCCCACATCTTCAAGAACTGTGAGAAAAATCAATCCTCTTCCCTCTATGCTACATAGTCAGTCATTTGGATTATGGAGTGAGAATTCTGACCTGGACAGTTGATGAAGCTGATCTCAGACCTGCCATCCTCCTGTCTTAGCTTCCCAAGTGCCGAGATTAGAATAACAGGTGAACTGTTATTTCTAGTAACCTCTGGAACCCACTGGGGAGAGAACTTCATTCTAAAATTTCCTTTGGATTTTCAAGTTAGGACATGAACTAAAAAACAATGCCATGGAAGGGTGTGATTGAGCTCCCTTACACATATGCATGTTCCTGGAGTGGCTGAGTCTGTGGTAGAACCACTCACACAAGGACTGGACAAACACCACCCTCCACCTCCGGCCACCCTCGGTCTTCCTCATTCATTCATAGTTCATTCAACAGTGAAATTTCTGTGTCAGGCACTGTGCCAAACACAGTCCATGAAGTCTTGAAAAAAATTAGTCCCCGTTCCCACTCATACACAACTTATAGTTGAGTTGGGAGATGAGCATGAGGCAAATTACCATATAAATGAATCAATAATTACAAAATGGCATGCTTCCCTCGGATGAAAATGAGAGCATATATTATAGCACCTAAGGGTCGATTGTTCATTATTAAAAGTTTTAAGGAAAAAGCGGCATAGGTTGAGAAGAGAGATGACAGGGGTAGGTGGGGAAGAAGGGTGGTATAGCAATCCACACTGAATTGGGTAACTTGGATGATTTGAGTTATATTTTGGAGGCAGAATTAATGGAATTTAGTGATAGATTGACTGGGTTGGGAGTAAGGGAGTACTGATGACAAGAATTGCTACTCTTTTTTGTTTTTCTCTGCCCCCCGCCCCCCAAGCCACAGGGTTAGATATGTGATTCACTGGAATGGGGAGCCTGGAGGAGGAGCCAGTAGAAAAGAGGGAAAATTAAAATATCAGTTTGAGACATGTTGAGTGAGAAAAGCCTGAGAAACTTGCAAATAATCATGTCAAGGAACAGTTTGATGTTAGGCTGGTGCTCAGAAAAGCGGATGGAATTAAAAATAAAATTAGGGAAAGCAACAACCTAAAGATGCTATATAGAGAGGGAAATGGACACAGAGGTGTAGAGTAAGTGTTAACAGAAGGGTCCAAGAACATGAACAACTTTAGCATTTAGGTGTCAGGTAAGAAAATAAGTTTGCAAAGAAGACTGAAGGAGAGTCAAAGAAGGAAATGGAAATTGAATATGATGTCTCAAAGCCAAAATAAGGAGATGTCCCAAGAAAGAAGGGGAGATCAGCTGTGCCAAATAAAACTAAGCAAGGAGGAAGCTGACCCTGTCCAGTGGGCCTCAGAAGGTGGACGCCATCATATCATGGATTGCATCAGGAAAGTGGTGGGCTGAAACCTGCCTGAGAAATCGAAGAGGAAGAGGAAGAAGAGCAGGTAAAGAGAACATTTACAGACCTCTTTGTACTTATCTTGGCTGAGAGGGAGAATTAAGAGACAAATTTTGCTATCAGGTGTATGACGTCAATAGAGGTTTTTGTTGTTGCTACTGTTTGTGTTAAGATAGGAGATACTGTGGTGTGTGTGTGTGTGTGTGTGTGTGTGTTTCCTACCTCATTCCAATGTGAAGCTGGAGTAGAGATTTACTGAGTACTCATTCAAGTTATTCAACAAATATTTATTGACCATTTCCTAGAAGAGATACTGTCCTTTGCACTTTTGAATATTGGTCGCAGATCAGATTAAGCAGAAAATAAGAGATTGAAGCTTCAGGAGGGCAAAGGGATAATTGGTATCATACTGTTCCCGACAGAGGGGTGGGGGGAACCAGGACATGTATGTGCTGCCCCTTTACCCACAGTAACTATAAAGAAAAACAAAGAGCACCCTTGATTACCAGGTGTTATTTCCTTACATACCCCTAGGACTGCACCTAATACCTAGCCAGCATGTAATAACTACTTGTCAAAATAAACTAAAAGCATATTTAAAAGATTTTAGTTTACGTTGCAGACTGCCATGGTGAGCGATTAACTAGTCAGCATGTCTGTTAATACTTTTTGACTCTGAAGAACAGTATAAAATGGCACCTGACCACGACTCTGATCCAGCCATGCAAGGCAGCCCCATGTTGCACGATTCTTGGGTTTTAGTTCAGCATGGCTTCATCTGCCTGGCTTTCTCCCTTTCCTTCCAACCCACACGTCACATAGAATGCTACAAAATCAAGATGGTGATCTCCAGGGCTGAATCCTCTGCACAAAGCCGAAGTTTCTGCAAGGACCTGGGACAGCCTGAGCTTTCTCTGAATTAAAGGAATTCAGGGCCAAACTTTGAGAGAAGTGGACTTCTACAGAGTCATAATGTCAGCACGGAAAGAGAGCGGCCACTCCATAGGAAACATCTGTCCCAATGGCTCCACGCCAACAGAGGAGCAAAGACTTCACGAACAAAATTACACCTAAAGGCTAAGCCGCCAAATCTGAAATATTTCACCGAGTTATGTGACATTCATATACACTTTCACTCGTTAAAACGAAAGTTCAGAGGTAAAAATGTCTCAAGCAGGCCTGGAAAAATACTCCCATTCTGGAAATAAACATTGCATTCCTGAGTTTTACGTGACAGCAGATACTACATCACAATCAGAAGGAAACAGAATGAAATACGAGGCTGCCTCTGAAGAATAATGATGCATTTACTAAGGAATAAAGCAACTTCAATTTGGTTTCAATTTGCTCCCCTTAATGACAAATAATGAAGTCTGGGAACAGGAACCTCTGTACCTACATCTGGAGAGGGGCACCGGCTAATAATGCTTTCTGGTAACTGCTCAAGTAAGTCCCCGACAGAACACCCGCCAAGGAGAACCATGGGAAACCCGGGCGGAAGGGCTGTAAGCCCGCCCAGCTTACTTTCTCTGTTTGCCGTTAGACTAGGCAGCAAGTTCAAATGAATTAAAATGAATGTCACTGGTGTCTCCACACACCCCGGCCCTGTTTTTTTTTTTTTTTTATTCCTTGTCAGGGGGGAGAAGGCCAGCGATTCTGCAATTAGCAGGAAGTAGAGCGGCGAGAAAGAACCAGCTCTGGGATAATTAGGTCATACGCCAAATGCACTCATTCCATTGACAGAGCTAATCAATGCTTTCCTGAAATGCTTTAGACCTTGTGTGCTAATTTAAAGTTTTGCTATTTGTATTGATTGTCAGCCAAGTGACTCCATTGAAAAGAAGAAAATATATAAACTTAAATACATATATATATTTACATATATAAAACATATATATATATACTTATATACATATATGTTATGAAATGCTCTGATTTTTTTCTGAATGAGGGAGCATATATATCATATATACAAGTTATATATGTCATATATATCTGTGTATACACACATATATATGGCCATACTATTGTTTATACAATTTTCTTGAGATATATATATATATGTATATAACTATATATATATATATACAACAAATATAGCATTCTCTTGATATATATAGATCATATATAGGCTATATATGTGTGTGTATGTGTGTGCTATGATTGATACATATCATAGCATGGCCATAGGATCCTTTTTTTTAATTTATTTTTTAGGGCAGCCATAGGCAACATGTCCTTGTGACCTTCACCATTCAACTGAACCACCATGTGACCCTCTACTTAGAATTTCACTAAAAGTTTCTACTATATTTAGCAGTTTGTTTTATGCTTCTGTGCTGGTGTTGATTCTTTAAATTCTCAATATAAATAGCTTATTTATTTACCCATATAAGGATGGTATGTGTGTGTGTGTAAGAAGAGGAACGATCACACCGGCAGAACCCCTGCCTTTGATCTGCGGTGGCATCTCTGGCCAGTCAAGGGAGACCTGCTCTCCAAGTGGAAATGCACATGAAATTTCATGACATTTGCATTGTTCTTCCTCTTCAGAATGACTGTCATAAAAACCCACTTGAAGCGCAGATGGCTTGGTGTAACACCCAACTTCTTTCAAAGGCGATCCAGCTGTGAGTCAAATGTGATTGCTAAACAGAATAAAGGAACACATTGGCTAAGAATTACCCGTTCAACTGCAGTGCTGCTCAACTTTAACAGGGGAAGCTGTTTCAGAATCGGCCTTCCATAAACTCCCTGTCCTTCCCTTTGGGCTTTGCAGTGTGCTAGGGCCATTGTCTGGGCTCAGACTGGGAAGAGTGAGTTGGGGGTAGAAGTGGTGTGTGGGCTGCCTGGGAAGTCTGCGGCATCTGGTCTACCTCCAGGCACCAGTATTTTTCCTGCATTTCTCTGGTATCCCTAAACTATGAAGTGATCCCTTTAGCTTTCGTTGTGATTAGTTTTTTTT